>PVKY010003959.1:0-20279 GCA_004027775.1 Bradypus variegatus
GTTTGGGAGCCCAAGGGGGTTGGGAGACACAGAGGAAACAGGCAGTGGGCAAACCCAACACATCTCAAAAGGGGGCCAGGAAAACGGCAGGGATGGCCGTCCCCATGGCAGCGGGCACCTTCCGCTCCCTTTAAACCCTCAAATCCCCTCCCCAGGGTCCGTGGGCCTTGAAGCCTGAACCTCCCTGGCTTTGCTGGGCTGCCAACCAGGTTGACTGTTCCCATTTACTTTCAGGGTTTTGATGACGATTATGCTGATTTTGAGACCAAAATCCAAGATCTGGACAGGAGGCTGGCCACAGTCTTCTGCCAGGGGTTTGACGACTGCAGTTCCATTGAGTCCTGTTCAAAGGTACGCGTGGGGCGGGGCCTCGGGTTGCCCACCTGGGCCGAGAAGGGTCTCCGTGATGCTCTCGTCACACGTCACACCTTAGAGAGGGAGGGGGCCTCCTTGTCTCCTCGGAGCTGGTCAGCAGCCATGTGGGTGATTTCCGGTGGTTTTTACTACCACATCGTAGACTGAGAGGAGCAGGTGGGTAAGAGATGACAGTTTTGCTAATGCTCATTGTGCTCTATAAGAAAATAGATGATGTCCATTTATTCTTATTCAGTGCAATTTCCCCCTACATAAAAGGAGCAAAGGTTAAGGAGAGTCAGAGTTGCTATAAAAATGAAATGCATGTGCATCTTGACCCACTGAGCTGAATTTGCAAATCCTCCAATGTTTGAGATTTAGGGAGGACATGCTGTATCAGAGTCAGCTCTCTCTGGGTGGCAGGCTGATGGCCGGCAGTGCTCCTTCTTCTGTGTACTCTTCAACAATTTCCAAGATGCGTGAACCATGCAGCACTTCTATTATTGGGCAAAAAAGAAATGATGCTACGAAGAAAGCATTAAAAATATAGATCCTGGGAAAACGGTAAAGCACCCCCTTTCCCCCCAGAGAACATCAAAAGAGAAATACAAATGGCCAACATACTTAGTTTTTCAAGTTTAACTTCACAATAACTAAGAAAATTCTATCTCAAACTGCAAGGTGCCCTTTTCCCCAAATTGGTGAGAAGCTGAGCACTCTCGTCCCTGCTGCTGGTTGATGTGGCTGTGCTGGAGGAGCCATTCATCCATGGGCATGTTGGGGCCCGGAGGTGGCCCTTGGCCTTCCCAGTGCTCAGGCCTGACTCTGCCCTCCTGGCAGACTCCCTTAACCAAGCTCACGCCACAGCAGGGTTCAGTGCCAACAGGCCAACTTGTCAATTTGCAAGGAGACCTATCTATCGAGCAGCTGGGATGCTTCAAGAGCTTGTGCATCCTCTCCCTCTAGCCAGACCCGAGATTCCTGTATCCCAGGACCTACAGTCCCGGCACTCACCTTGCACTCCAGAGGTGCCGAGAGAGTGGGAATGAGAGCAGAAATGACCAAGGCAGTCATCAAGTGTTTAATGGCATCGGACTCTGTATGTGTTTCTTGTGGCTGCTGCGACAGATTGCTGCAGGCTTTGCAGTGTCAACACTACACGTGTATCATCTCACAGTGCATTGGGTCTGAAGTCTGACCCAGGTCCCATCTGATGAAAACCAAGGTGTCAGCGGGCTGTGGCCCTCTCTGACACACCAGAATCTGGAAAATCTGTTTCCTTGCTCATTCATGTTGTTGGCAGAATCCATTTCCTTATGCTTGTAGGACTGGGGTCCCCTAACCTCACAGGTTGTTTCCAGCATTCTGTGGGCCACCTGCTGTCCTTGGCCCGTGGCCCCTTCCTCCATCTTCAGGGCCAGAGATGGCAGCCAGGCTCCTCTCCTCCTCCTTCCATCACCGTGTCTCTCACACCCTCCCTCTGCCTCTCTCCTCTGCTTTCAAGGACCCACCCACATAATGCAGGATAACCCCATCTCCAGGTCCTTAGCCTCAGTCATGCCTGCAAAGGCCCTTGTGCCCTGTACGGAGCATATTCATGGTCCCAGGGATTAGGGTGAGGAACCTCTGGGGCCACCACTCCGCCAAGCACAGCCTTGAGAGTGGGGGGCCTCCACCCAGAGGAGCCCTGGTCCTGCCCAGCGGGGGGTCCTGCCAGTCCATGGGGATGACCTTTTCAAATCCCGCTGGCCCGTGGGCTGTTCTTCTCCCCTGGATAGGGCTGGGAGCAGTGCAGCCAGTGTTTGCTGCAGCGTTGTCCTCCTGTAAATGCAGCCCGGGTGCTGCGTGGCCAGCACGGCTTCTCACCAGCATCATGGTCTTGCTTTGACTGAGAAGTGGAAGCAGGCAGCTCAGGCAGCCCATCCCGGGACCTTGCACAGCTCGGTTCCCTCTGATTGCGGGCGGACAGCAGCTTAACTCCCGGGGCCAGTCTTGTCTCCCTTCTTTCCAGCTTCTTGAGGATCTCCACTCTGAGATCTCTGGATACTGGCAACATACGACAGCCAAAAAAATTATCAAATTTGCCTGTTGCCCCAGGAATTCCAGTGGCTCTCTAGAATTCATTTTGAGTTAATCAGAGGAATGTACATGGATTTACATATTCAAAGGATCATTGTTTCCATTTGCTAAAGCTGTTGGAATGCAATATGCCAGAAATGGGTTGACTTTTTCAATGGGATTTTATTAGGTTGTAAATTCACAGTTCTTAAGTCCATGAAAATGTCTAAATTAAGGCATCTAGAGGAAGATACCCTCTCTGAGGAAAGGCTGCTGGTATCCGGGGTTCCTCTGTCACATGGGAAGGCACATGGACACATTTGCTGGTCATTCTCTCCTGGTTCTGGTTTCAGTGTCTCCCTCTAAATGTCTCTGGGTGTTTCTTTCTGGTCCTGTCTTAGCTCCTCCAGGGAAAACTCTGGATTTCATCTCTTAGCTTCTCTGAACTCTCTGAGTTTCATCTTTTATCCTCTCATAAGGACTCTGGTAAGAGGATTATGACCCACCTTGAATGAGGTGGGTCACATCTTCATGGAAACAACCTAACCAAAAGGTCCTACCCAAAGTAGGTCTGTACCCACGAGAATGGATTAAAAGAACATGGCCTTTTGTGGGTTACTTAACAGCTCCAGACCAGCACAATCATCAAAACACTGTTTGAAATACAGAAAAATTTGAAACAATATAAATGTCCACTAAAGGTGGTTAAACAAATGATGGATGGAACCATCTATAAAATGCAGGGATAAGATGTTCTGGAGGAATTTTTACATAAAATCTGCTCATGATGTGAGGTTACCTAGGGACTTATTTATAATGAAATCTCAATTTTGTAAAATATCTGAACATAGATGAAGAACTTCAAAGAAATATAACAAATACCAACAGCAGTTATCACTAGGTAGTGGAATTATAGGTGATTTTAAATTTCTTGTGTATTATTATCCATATTTGCCAAATATTCTACAATGGACATATTTCATTTCTATTGGTTCTACTTTTTCTGTGCTTCTTTTATCCCCTTGCCTTTTATTGTAGTGATTGACTATTTTTTTTCCTTTATTCCATAACCCTCCCCCAATTTCTTGGAAGCGATATCCCCTATTTCTATTCTTTTCTAGACGCCCTTGAATTTGTGCCATGCACCCTTTACAAAGTCATCTTTGCCACCTCCTCAACAAGATAAAGACTCAAGATAACTGATCAGGGTCTTGGTTTGCCTGAGCTGCCATCACACATAACACACAGTGGGTTGGCTTAAAAAACAGGAATTTATTGACTCCCAGTTTTTTTTGTTAGAAGAAGCCCCAAATGAAGATGTTGGCAAGGCTTGCTTCCTCCCTGTTAGGTCCAGAGCCGTTCAAGAATCCACACAATGCAGCGAGTCTTGGTTTAGAGAGTTTAAGGTTTATTAGAGGAAGAAAGCAGAAGAAAGCAGGTGGGAGCCATCAGAAAAGAAAGAAAGGAATAAATGGCTCCAGCCCTCTTTCTGAGAGGAGCATTTTTTAAAGGAAAAACCCACGTTGGGTATTGGGGGGAAGGGTCCTGCTGAGTGTGTGCTGGGCTTCGATTGGGCAAGTGCCCATTAGTTTCTGCTGACTGGTTACTAGGGTTTTAACATACTCTTCTTTGATATGCACTGTATTATCTATGTGGAGGAAGTAGGGCTTTTGGCTTGTTTATCTGGTCTTGCCTTGTCCACCCCCTGGGGTCTGGGTGCTACTGTGAATGGGATTTCTGAAACAGCTTTCCACCCTTAAGTCTATTGCCCACCTGGTATCTTTGAAATAAGCAGCAGGGCCCCTGGATCAGACATTCCTTCTATCTGTTAGACTCTTTTTTCTGGGGTCTGACACTCCCCAAGTGGGCAGCCTTCCCACACTGGCTGCATTGGTCCTTGGGGCTCCTGCTGTCACATGGTGGTGTCTTCCCTTTTTTGGCTACTGTGACTCCCAGGTCTTCATAAGGCCTCCAGTAATCTGCTCTAAGATCCACCCTGATTCAGTTGAGCCACACCTTAACTAAAAATAACACGTCACGAGGTCCTGTTTACAATGAATTCTCACCCCCAGAAGGGCAGATTAAGATTAAGAACCCCCTTCCCAACTGACAGTCTGGAGAGTTTGGGCAGAATGTTAGTTCTGTCTCTCTTTCATCCTCACAAAGTGACTATTATTAGAATTTTATACAGAAAAGAATTGTTTATATTTACCTACATATTTACCAATTTCTTTACATACCATTCCTTGCATTTCAGATGTTCTTTCTGAGGTCATTTTTCTTCTTCCTGATATACATCCTTGGAAGCTCCTTTTGTGACATTCTGTTAGTGTAAAGCTCTCATTTTTTGTTTATCCAAAAATATCTTTATTTTACTCTGTTTTTTGAAAAAAGTAGTTTCTCTGGGCACACCTTCCATCTGATAGCCATCTTCTCTTAGAACTTAGAAGCGATCCAACACCTGTACTTCCATTCTCACTGTTGGAGAGTCACTCTCATGTAGGTGATTTCTCCTTTCTCTGTATATGAGTTAAAGTTCTTCTCTTTGTCTTTTGTGCCCTGTACTTTCACTATATAGCATAGACACTAGTTGTTCTCCCAAATCTGTTTCCCCCTTCTATAGAATTAAAAGTTTTCATCTTTATGCACACAGAAGCCAAGCTTAAGATTTATTCCCTAACCTCCCTTGCAGCAAGATGGGGCCATGTGCCTAGCCAATGGGATTTAAGTGGAAATTTGTTTGCAACTCTTGGGTAGGGCCCTTAAAAAGAAAGTAAAAGCCCTCCCTTTCTGGCCAGCTGGAATGAGGATGCGATGGTTGGAACTGGAGCAGCCATTTGAGACTATGAGATGGAAACTGTATGTTGAGGATGGCAGAGCCACTAGTGAGAAGGTACCCGAATTCCTGCTACCCTGGAGCCACTATATCGGCTTGGGTCTGTTTTATGCTTTGACTCTAATGCAGGAGAGAAATAAACTAACTCCTGTTTAAGTCACTGTTTTGTTTTTGGTTTCAGGGTTCTTGGTTACAATATCTGGACCTGTGTCCTAACTAAAACAAATTATGTGGTATCTAGGCATGGATTTCCTTTTATTTATTCTGTGTAATAGAGGTTGTGTTCCTATACCAGTGGATTCAAGACTCAGCAGTTCTAGAAAACGTTCGGCCATTATTTCTGCATCTCCCCACTGCATTTCTTCCTCCCTTCTAGGACTTTGATTAGACCTGTCAGGCATGTATTAGACCTGCTCATTCTACCCTCCACAGCACTTAATCTCACAATATCGACCTCCTCAGTCTCTCCTCTATAAATTCTGGGCAATTTCTCCAACTTTAATTTTCAGTTCAGGAATACCATCTTCCACTTTGTCTTATCTGCCATGCAACCCAGCCACTGAATTTTTTTTTTAATTCAGTTTTATTGAAACACACTCACGTAACATACAGTCATCCATGGTATACAGTCAATTGTTCACAGTATGATCATATAGTTATGCGTTTATCACCACAGTCTATTTCTTTCCTTACATCAGAAAGAATCAGAATAAGAATAAAAAATAAAAATGAAAAAAGAACACCCAAACCATCCCCCCATCCCATCCTATTTGTCATTTAGTTTTTATCCCCATTTTTCTACTCATCCATCCATACACTAGATAAAGGGGGTGTGATCTACAAGGTTTTCACAATCACACTATCGCCCCTTGTAATCTACATTATTATATAATCGTCTTCAGGAGTCCAGACTGTTGGGTTGGAGTTTGGTAGTTTCAGGTATTTACTCACTGAATTTTTCATTTCAACAGGTATAGTTTTTATTTCTGAAAGTTTTATTTGTCCCCCCACCCCAAACCCACATTTCTCTGGCTATTTTTGAGATTCTCTTGTTCTTTGCTCACTTTTAAAATTCCAGTTCTAATCTCCAGAAACATTTTATACATAAATCATTTTATAATTTATAGCTGATAAGGCTACCACTTATTTAAAATAGTCACTCAGCATGAGGCTAGAAGCCATTCTGCAATTTAGAAGCCCCCTTAAGGAAGCGTCCCTGTTCTTTCTTGGGAATTCAGGGACTTTGCAGTAGGAAAAGGACAAAGGGCCCCTCCTGAACTCCTTGCTTTGGAGGTGACTATTTAAACTTCCATTGTGTGCAAATTTTCATACGGTCTTTCACTTGGGTGGGACTTAATGGTTACCGAGAGCGGCCTTCTTCCCAGGGCAGGACACATCTGTAATCTGTGTCACCTTGGTCCCCACTGTGTGCAAACTTCCAGGGAGAGTGTGAGCAGCAGTGAGTGTGAGGGTTGCACCCAGTAGCAGCCTGCTCCAGGGTGGTGTTAGAAAGTGCTTCCTTACATCCATTTGGTTCTGACTCCACCTATTTCTAAAAGTCAGTATTTTCTCAGGAAGAGACAACTCTGGCTTTTTTCCACCTTATATCCCACCTAGACAGAAAGCCTCCCCAGACCAAGAGTAATTCCACGCGTACAACCTCCCGACATCAGCCTCAGACTGGAGCAGAACTCCACTGACTCTTTATTTCAGTCCTTGGAAAACCCACCTCATGGATTATCGGAGTGCTCCCCCGGTGTGTTCAGGGGAAGCCAGCCCCTGTCCCCGGCCACCTGGCCAGACAAACTACGCGTTGGCCCCGGGTGGAGCCGGCCGTCTTTCTGAACGATGTCGGGGCTGGGCCTCCTGCGGCTGAGCTGAGGATGCTGCAACCCCCCGTCCCTGAACACAAAGATCTCTCCAGCTGCTGATCCCAGGATGCTCCTTTGCCTTTTAGAAGTTATCTTTTAAAATAATTCGGGATTCTGAAGCTCTGGAAATGTAAGGATCAGTGAAGTCTTGGATCAAGTTGGCTTTCCAGGCAAAATACCAATGAATGCAAATTAACCCGCTGCCTCCTTTTGCTGTTCCCCACTGTGCCACCAGCCCCCCACTGCCTGCAGGTCGCAATCCAAGTGCCCGTCCTGGGAGGGCTTCCTCCGCGCCCCCCTACCCCACTGCCCCTTCCCGCTCGCTCCATCACTGATACCCACGGGGCTGTTTTGACCCTCGGCCCTGGGCCCACCTGGGATTCTGCTGCAAACTGGTGTCCTTGTGTGTTCATTGTTCATCTTCCCAACTAGAATGTAAACTCCCTGAGGGAAGGGGCTTGGTTTGGGTTCATCTGAGATCCCCGCCTGGTGCAGAGCAGGTGCTCCGGGCTCCAGCTCAGGGTGTTGTCAGGAGACGGTGCCACTCCAGGGGGTCCTTTGGGTTGGGGCCCAGAACGGTGTCCACACAGTGCAGGACGGCCCCGGGCAGGGGCTTTGAGTCCATTCTTTAATTTGGAAACACCGGTTTCCGCCTGTGATTGGGTATCCAGGATTAAAAGGCAGCACCCCAGCTAATGGGCGATGCAACGTCACCTCGGGGACAGTGGCTCCATTTGGGAGGTGCTGTCACCCACCTCTCCCACAGGCAAGGAGAGGCTCAGAGAAGTTACACAACTTGTCACTGGGCCAGGGCAGATAAACCCCAAGACGCATTCCAAGGTGCATGAGATGTCACCCCTATAAATTGGGTATGGAGAAAGGGGAAGAAGAGATCCAGATGCTGTCCGGCTGGGACTGAGGCTCCTGTTGGTGGAACATCACCCCCGACCCCCAGCCCCCTGGAAGGATGAGGTTCTGTGTGGCTTTTCCCACCCTGAGGATGGGGTTGGGTCGTTCCATCCAAATTGCCGTGCCTGTCCCCTTTGAGGTCACCGGCGCACACACCCAGGTCACCCTCTGGGAAGGAGGTACCTGGGAAGAAGCTCACCATGTCCTGCAGGACTGAACCTCAGATGAGAGCCGAGCTCCCAGCACCAGGGGCTAAACCCTTAGAGGGAGCAGCTTCCCTTCCCGCTGAAGCCAGATGGGGATTTGTACTCCAAGAGAAGAGGCACTTCTAAATCTTAACTTTATGTCTGTGGCTGATTAAATAGAAAAACAAAAAGGAAAGGGAAAGGGGGTGGGGGGGTCTCCCATAAGCCATTTCCGTATCCATCTGTTCCTGTTTCTTCCAGGATCTGAGGACATTTGCTTTCCCACTTCACAACCCTGTGCTCTAATTAGAAGCCTCTGGGGTTTCCCTGCCGTCTATTCCTTCAACCCCCCGGCATGTTTTCCAAGCTGTCTGGATGATATTTCTCACCGTACTTAATGCACACAGAGCCAAGAAAGTTCTAGAGCAATTTTCCACAAGCTCTCCTCACAGAAAATGAAATTAGCTTCCTTCACAGAGGTCATAAGCAAAAAATGTGTAAACATCAAAAGAAGGAAAGAGGAATGGGACAGAGAGGAAAATAACGGAAGGAGAAGACAAAAAGCGGGGAGGGTCATAAACCAATGAGAGGAGCTTTTACATATATTAGGGGCCACTGTTTGTGTTGTACAGTCCTATGGGTTTTTAAAGATTTTTTAATTCTAGTAACAAATACACAACCCAAATTTTTCCCTTTTACCCACATTCAAGAATACAATTCAGTGGTGTTAATTACATCCACAATTTTGTGCCAACAACTCTATCATCCATGACCAAAACTTTTCCATCATCCCAATTAGAAATTTTTACCAATTAAGTATTAACTCCCTATTCCCTACCCCCACCCTAGCCCCTAGTGACCTGTACTCTAGTTTCTGGCTCTATGAATTTGCTTATTCTAATAATTTGCTATCAGTGAGATCATACAATTTCTCTCCTTTTGTGTCTGGCCACGTGATGTCTTCAAGGTTTATCCTGTTGTCGCATAAATCGGAACTTTATTCCTTTATATGGCTGATTAGTGTTCCATTATGTGTATATCATGTTTATTTATCCTTCATGTGTTGATAGACTCTTGGGTTTCTTCCAATTTTTGCAATTGTGAATAATGTTGCTATGAATATCAGTGTGCAAATATCTGTTTGAGTTCCTGATTTTAATTCTTTCGGGTATATCCCTATTAGTGAGATTGCCAGGTCATACAGTAATTCCATACTTAATTTTCTGAGGAAATGGCAAACTGTCTTCCACAGACGCTGCACCATTCTACATTCCCACCAAAAATGAATGAATATTCTTATTTCTCCAACATTGTTACTTTCTGGTTTTTGAACAGCAGCCAAGCTTTAGTGGGTACGAAATGGTATCTTTTGGTTTTGATTTGCATTTCTCTAATGGCTAATTATGTTGAGCATCTTTTTAAGTGATTTTTGGCCATTTATATATCTTCTTTGGAGAAATGTCTATTCCAGTCTTTTGCCCATTTTTAGAATTGGATTGTTTGTTTTCTTGTTGAGTTGTAGGATTTCTTTGTATTTTTTGGATATTAAACCTTAATTAGGATATTAAACCTTAATTAGGTTTGTGGTTTGCAAATATTTTCTCTCAGTCTGTAGGCTCTTTTTACATTCACGATGACATCCTTTGACACACGGAAGTTTTTAATTTTGATGGAGTCAGGTGTCTTCAAGTGTCTTGAAAACACTTCCCTATGTTTTATTCTAGAATTTTTATAGTTTTGTTTCTTATATTTAGGTCTTTGATCGATCTCAAGTTTTGTATATGGTGTGAGGTAGGGGTCCACCTTTGTTCTTTTGCATGTGGATGTCTAGTTTGTCCAGCACCATTTGTTAAAGAGACTCTTCATTCCCTATTGAGTGGACTTGGCCCCCTTGTCAAAAATCAGCTGGCTGTAGTTGTGAGGGTTTATTTCTGAACTCTCAATTTGATTTCATTGGTCTATAAGTCTGTTCTTGTGCCAGTATCATGCTGTTTTGATTAATGTAACTTTGTAATAAGTTTTAAGATTGAGAAGTTTATTAGTCAGCGTTCTCTGGGAAACAGAACCAACTGGAGATTGTGTAAATATGATATTTTATAAAAGTGTCTCATGCAATTTTGGGGATGCATGAGTCCAAATTCCGTAGGCAGGCTGCAAGCTGGCAACTCCAATGAAGGTCCTCAATGACCTCTCCAGGAGAGGCTGGCTGGCTGAAGAAGAAAGTGAAAATTCTCTTTTCTCCCTTAAAAATCTTCAACTGATTGGATTAAATCCAACTGATAGGATTCTCTCATTGAGGAAGACATTCCCTTTGTTGATGTAATCAACCACAGAAGCAATCAATTGACTGATTATTTAATAAACCAGCCGTGAAATGTCCTTGAAGTAACAGTGTAATGGTTAGGCCAGTGCTTGCTTGACCAGACACCTGGGCACCATCACCTGGCCAAGATGACACATGAACCCAACCATCACAGACAGTATGACCCCTTCAACTTCATTCTTCTTTCTCAAGGTGGCTTTGGCTATTCAGGACCCCTTCCTTTCCACATAAATTTGATAATTGTTTTTTCCGTATCGGCAAAGAAGTCTGTTGGAATTTTTATTAGGATTGCATTGAACCCGTAAATTGCTTTGGATAGAATTGACATCTTAACAATATTTAGATTTCCAATCCATGAACACAATTGTCTTTCCATTTACTTAGGTCTTCTTTAATGTCTTTAGTGATGTTTTGCAGTTTTCCATATATAAGTCCTTTACATCTTGGTTAAATTTATTCCTAGATATTTGATTTTTTAGTTGCTGTTGTAAATAGAATTTTTTTTCTTGAGTCTGTCTTATGATTGTTCATTACTAGTGTATAGAAATACTATTGATTTCTGGGTGTTGATCTTGTATCTCACCACTTTGCTGAATTCAATTATTAGCTTTAATAGCTTTTTTTGTATATTTTTCAGGATTTTCTCTATAAAGGATCATGTCATATGCAGACTTGGAAGGTTTTACTTCTTTTTCCTATTTGGATGTATTTTCTTTCTTTTTTTTGCCTAATTGCTCAGATTATAACTTCCAGCACAATGTTGTATTTAACAGTAGTGACAGTGGGCATCCTTATCTTGTTTCCAGTCATTTTTCAGTTCAGTGGTCATAATTTTCAAACCCAAAATGGGGGCAAATCTGAGGCATAGGCTTGCTGGAAGCCTGGTACATCCCTACCAGCCGCCAAGAAAATGCATACGTGCATTTGAGTCCTCATGGGCATCCCCTGTTAGCATACCGAGCTGCTCTGCAGGGGCGTCTGCCCTGGCTCCCTGGCCATCCAGAGCGGACACGTCCAGGGCCCCTGGCCCTTGGGCTTGTGTTGGCTTGGCCAACCGGGAGGCCCAGCAGGAGATGGGGAGGGGGGAGGAAAGTGAGCCTCGGCCACTCAGCCCCTCCTCCAGGGTGACCTCAGGCTGGCTGTGACCTTTGACCTGACATCGGCTCTTGTCTCAGGGTCAGTCTCTCCAGGACCCTTGGCCCCTCCCCAGGCTCCCGCACCTCCTGAGCTTCCCTGCACCCTGGTCACGCCTCTGCAGTGGCCTTGATGAAACCCGCCTTGACAGCCCACTCTGAGCCACCTCCAGTTCCAGGCAGGATCAGAAATGACACACCCAGATAAAACATTACTAATTTTTCCCCCAAAAGACAATTCCCAATATTCATCATCCTTAGATGAGGTCAATGAGCTACTTACAGAGGTCCTAGGCCTGGTTATGCTTTCAGAATGAGCTGTGACACCCTCTTGCGTTAAAGCAGATAGAAGGTGTTCCCAATAAAACCGCAGTGGACGCAGCCTTTCCCCCGTGGCCATGACACTGCGGAGGGTACCGAGGCATCCAAGCCTCCCCACTCCTTGGAGATGTGGGGAAACCAGGCTAGAGCCAGTGTCTCAGCCAGGAAAGGGTCCAAAGCTCTCCCCATGATTCCCTCAAATCCCCAGGGGCTCCCGTCCCCCCAGCCCAGGCTACTAGCCCTCGGCACTGCGCACATTATCTGTGCCCCCCCATCCCCCTCCCCAGGTCTAGAAGACACGCCCTTCCGCTTGCCTGGCGCCTGGTGTAGTTCTCGTCTGTCCTCTGGCTCCCTGCCCTCCTAGTCCCCCTTCTCCCCCATCACCTGCTTTCTAAGCAAAACAAATTTCCCAACAGTGGTTTCTGTAGCCTGGGAATGTCCTTTAGGGGTGATGGGGCTCTTCCTAAAAGGAATAATTCTTTTGACTAAAATATCCTCTCACCAGCCCTGAGTAAGTGCATTATTGCTGCCATTTGTATTTTTAAATTGTTCAGCTTTTCCATGCCCAAATCCTGACCCCTTCTGTCTTTGGCATAAATTCTCTGAGATCCAGGACCTGTGAGTCTTGCTAATTGATACTGTGGGTTTCCAAAAGTATTTTCAAACTTAAATCAATCCCCAAATGACAGAGGCATCAAATTAAGTGGTTGGGACCCAGAGAAACGGTGACATGAGTTTTTGTTTTCATGGGGGAGATGCGCTTTTCCTCACCCCTGGAGGTTGGCAAGCACCTCTTCCCCAACAGCCAGGTGGCTGGGGCCAAGGCAGGTGACAGGGCGGGGACGAGGCAGGGATGGGGCCCCTGGCAACGGTCCTCTGTCTGTCCCCAGCTCCTGCACATGTGTGGGGGGCTCCTGGAGCGGCCTCTGATCCTCTCTGAGGTGGTGCCCAGGTACTTGGTCATGCTGGAGCTGTTTGATGCGGAGCTGGACAACACCAAGGTCCTGTACGATGCCCAGATGGCGGCCTCCGCAGACGGAAACATCCCCCCGATCCACAAGAACATGCCCCCCGTGGCCGGGCAGCTCAAGTGGAGCCTGGAGCTGCAGGAGAGGCTGGAGGCGCCCCGGAAGGACCTGAAGCACATCGAGCACCCGTGAGTTGCAATGCCTGGCCCGGGGCACACGGGGCTGCGGCCCCAAGGCTTGCCCGTGCTGAGCATGGCATAGAAGTGGAATCACACGATATGCAGCCTTCATGTCTGGCTTCTTTCACTCAGCATTATGTTGCCAAGTTTCATCCATGCTGTAGCGAACCAGCCCTTCATTCCTTCCCATAGCTGACTAGTGTCCCATCGGACGGACGGACCACATTTTGTTTCCCCAGCGTTCTGCCGATGGACACAGGGTGGCTTCCACCTTTGGCTCTTGTGAATAATGCTGCTGAGGACATTGTGTACTAATATCCATTTGAGTCCCTGCTTTCAGTTCTTGAGGGTGTATATGAAGGCATGGAATTGCCGGGTCATATGGTAATTCTATGTTGAACATTTGCAGAGCTGCCAAGCAACTACACCATTTGACATTCCCATCAGTGATGCATGAGGGTTCTAATTTCTCCACATCCTGGCCAACATTTGTTATTTTCCATTGTTTTTTATGATGCCCATCCTGTTGAGTGTGAAGCAATATCTGATTGCATATCCCAACTCCCAGATATCCCCACACATTGTGTTGGCCAAACCTTGATCTCCCAAAGCAAATCCCAGAAGAGTTACCATCCAAGTCTTCTCCTCCTCCAAATGCCTTCTCGGTGGGTGTGACCCTGAATGAGCCTGGCTCGTCCTCCCCAGACAGCCAGTCTCAGAGGAATTGAAAGCAGCCTGTCTGCCCTCGCACCCCGAGATCGGGCAGCGGGGTGGGTGGGGTTGGCGAGGCCCGACAGGTACGTCCACGTGAGGCCGGTCACCTTACCGCCTGTGCCGACTGCCGCAGGGTCATGTCCAGCATGGAAGCCAAGCTCATCTACCAGAAGTACGACGAGATGATGGCGCTGCTGAAAAGCTGCCGGGAAAAGACCTACCTAGAGTGGGTGGCACGCGTAGACCAGGACTGCCACTTCAACCTGGGGCAGCCGCTGATACAGCGAGACCTCACCACAAACCTCATCCAGGTCAACTTCAGCAAAGCGGTGGGTGCTGGGTCCCCACCACATCCCAGGGGCTGACCCGGGTATACCTGCTGGGCCTGGGAGCCGGGGTTTCACTGCGTATGGGGGGCAGGCCCAGGGGCCCACTGTTGCCAAGTCCCTTTTACCAATGGCGATTGTTGGTGGAGGTTGATGCTGATGCAAGAGGTAGCCTGAAACGTCATTTGTTTTAAAGTGTGTCCTTTGGGGGTTGAAGATGAAGTCTCAAAACCCAAAATGAGTGAATGTGTAAAGATACAAAGCAGAAGCTTCCTTGAAAGTTGCTTCAAAGAGTACCTTATGGTGAAGCTTGGTAGCCTTTCATGTGATCCCAAGAAAATAGCATCCATTGGGGGAAAAAAGAGATGTTGAGAGGATCTGTACAAATAGGCCCTCTGGAGAAGTCAGGTGAGCTGGGGGGCTCCAGGACAGTGGCTGTGGAGTGTGCGGCTCAGGGCTAACTCTGGGTGGTTTCCATTTGACTCGTGCAGAGAAAGGGGGCCTGGGGACCTGAACAGCTACCTCCCTGCCCCGGGCCGGGGCCCAAGGAGAACGCATTTGCCCTGCTTTGAGTGCCGGATGTGAAGCCAGAGGCTGCAGGGAAACCCAGAGCTGGGACTGGTTGCTCACTAGAATGCCTCTGTCTTTCGTTTGGCAAGCATTTGTTGAGCACCTGCTGTGGACGTGTGCTTGGGATAAATCAGTGAGCCAGACAGGGGAGGATCTGGAGCTTCTCTTCAACATGGGAGGGAGAGAGCAAATAAATAACAAGTGTCATAAAAGTAGAGCTTTTTATAATACCAGAAAGGGCAGGTTAGGAGGGACTGACAGAGCCGGAGGAACCAGGGGGCAACTGCAGTTCTGGGTGTGGTCAGAGGAAGCCTCCTTGATTTGAGGTTTGAGCAAATTCCTGTAGGAGGTGAGTTCACCAAGAGAAAGCCTTCAAGACAGAGGAGACAGGTAGCCAGGAGGCAGGAGTGTGCCTGGTATGTTCTAGAAGAGGCGGTGGGACTCGGGGGGTGAGCAGAGGGGAAATGTTTGGGAGAGGGGAGCAGAGTGGTGCCCGGGTGGAGCACAGAGAGCCCTGTGGCCCTTGGAGGACTTGGTTTTCATTCCGAATGAGTTGGCACCATTGCAAGGCATCAAGCCGAGGAGCACATGGACTCAGCTATTTCTAAAGGAGCTTCTCAGTGCTGTGCAGTGAGCAGGTTGGGGTGGGGACTGGGCAAGGGCAGAGGCAGGGCTGTAGGCCAGGGGGCCATTGCTGTGATCTGGGCCAGAGAGGAGAAGATGGGGTGAAACGCGACCAGGCTCTGGGCATATTTTGAACGTAGCGCCCGTGAGACTCCAGAGGGATCTGAAGTCACGTATGAGGAAGAGAGGAGTTGGGAAAAATGATAAGGCTCTAGGACTGGGCCCACGGAAGGATGGAATTGCTGTGGGTGAAGATGGTGCTGAGACTTCCAGCAGAGCAGGTTGTGGGGAAGATGGGCGGCTCTGTTGGGTTGGAGGTGTTGTGGAGGTGTTGAGTCTGGGGATGAGGAGTGGGGTTTGGGTTGGACACAAACATGGGAGTCACCCACTTGTCGATGGCACTTAAAGCGGTGAGACTGGGTGAGCCTCCCAAAGTGAGAGCCTTTGAGGGAGTGGGTTGTGAAGGAACAAGCCCTGTGGCTCTTCTCGAGGAAGGTGGACAGAAGAGATGGGTAACGGTGCCCAGGAAAGGCTCATGTCCTGGAAGCCAAGGGGGGCATGACCCACAGTGCCAAGGCTTCTGAGAGGTCAAGTGTGGTGAGGGCTGAGGAGTGAGCGATGGATGTAGCAACCTGGGGTTACTGGTGACCTGGAGGAGAAGAGCTCTGGTGGTGGTGACAGCACAAGCCTGGCCATAGAGGCTGAAATTTGTGTCCTGTTGAAAAGGATGCCCCTGTTTTTTATCTCCTGGGTCATAAAAAGAGGGGAGAAGAGGGAAGGGAGGAGGTAGGATTCTGGGGGGTGGGAGGCAGGTGAAGCCCTGAAGCCTTTTGCCCAACAGCCTGGTGAGGGGAGAGGGTGGAGATAAGAAAGTTACAAGGATGTCATCCACCCACCCTGGCTTTCTGGCTCAGGACCAGTAAATAGATTGAATCTTTCCTGATCCTTCCAGCAAACCTTCCCCAAACACTGCCTCCCTCCAACTTTGACATTCCCAGGCTGTGCAGACATCCCAGGGACAGACCTTGGTTTCTGTGCTGAATGCTGTACAATTGAGCTTATTTTCTGAAATGTTCTTTGATCTTCATTTCCCATTTAGTTGGTGGCAGTTCTGCGAGAGGTCAAGTATTTGAACTTTCAGCAACAAAAAGAGATGCCGGACAGTGCGGAGAGCTTGTTCTCACAGAATGAAACCTTCCGGAAGTTTGTGGGCAACTTGGAACTCATCGTGGGTTGGTATAATGAGGTAAGTGGTGGAGTTTTGCTTTGTCTTGGCTGTTGCCAACTTCCAGGGGTTGTTTAGAACAAACACAAGTGTAAGCTCTCCACGCCGAATCAGCTTTCAGAAGGAGGACGGAGGCATGGGCCCGGGGCCCAGGGGCAGTCGCTAGCCTCACCCATCTTTGTCCAAAACCCCTTCCTCCATCTTCAGGGCCAGCAGTGTAGCATCTTCCAATCTCTCTTCCACCTCTGCTTCTGTCCTCATGTCCCCTCCTCTGACCCCTGTGATTCTACTGGGCCCACCAGGCGGGACCCATTTCTGTTGGTCACGGGGTGGCTGAGAGTCTGAGAGCAGAAACACAGAGCAGGGCAGGCGACCAGAAAGGGCTGGGCAAGGGCAGAGCGCCCTGAGAGACAGAGGTGCCCCTTTGATGCCCTCACTCTGTGGCACACCCCCACGGACTCGAGCTGGCTTGAGGGGTTCTGCAGCCAACCCAGCCCTAGCTGGAACAGCTGCTTGGTTCCTGGAATGTTCTTGGTTTCTGTCCAGGAGAGGCTCATGCAGGGCCGTGTTCTGGACAAGGAGGGTCCTGTTTCTACATCCACGCGGGCCACCTGCTGTAGACGCATGCTCTTCTGGGAGCTGCTGCCACGTTGGGTTCCATCAGTTGATGTCACTGCTCAGGGCATAGCGTCCCCCACGCCCAGGCCAGGGCCCGCTCCCCTTCCCCAGCCCTGGCACGTGTGTTGTCCTGTAGGGTCTTGTACAGAACGCCCAGCCAACCTGCAGTGTGCAGATTGAACTCCTTCCATGGGAGATCCCAGGGCCTTCCCGTCCCTGCCCCCTCCCAGCCCCTTGCTCAGTTCCATCAGGTTTAGTATTAACTTGAGCGGGCCGTGCCCATACACCTTCCTCCTTGGAGGGAGAGAAACGGAATAGGTAATACTGGAGATTGAAAGGGCGATTTCTCATTGAGGGCTTCCTTATAAGACGCTTCATGCAAGGAATGGTGGCCAGAGGGACGCCAGAGAGAGCCCAAGAACTCAGTGCCACCTAGGATGCTTCCCAAGAGAGGATTTAAATATTGACAGATTTGGAGACCAAGGGCGCCTCCTGCCCTTTGCAAAAGTGACCTGCTCCGTGACTGGGCTGGGAAAGCTGCTTGCGATGTGAAGTGTGTCATTTAATATTGTCAAAAAATTATACCCTCTTCCCCCACCCAAAATATCAGCCATGGATCCATTCCTTACTCCACTCCAAGAGTTAGGGAAGGGTTGCCATATAACCTAAAATTTGCTCAGTATCAGCTGAAATAAAACTTAGTTTCATTCATTTTAATTTCATTTTTCACAATATAATTTTAATCACCTCTTTTCCTTGTGCTACAAACCATGAAACGCCAGTTTATGTGCCTTTCCTTGAATTTGCTTTTTCCAGAACCAATTATTTTCCAACTCGGAGAACTCCATGTTCTTGACTTTCCTGAAACACCAGGCAGCCACGGCATTTCAAAAAAAAACAGAAGCTGTAGAGAAATAGTCACAGAAAAATGTTCATGGGGTACTTTGGGTGGGAAAATTTTTTCTACAAGGACCATATAATCAGAAAAAAAAACTCCAACAATGTTATTTAAAACAAAACAAAATTGATCTTCCAGTTCTGTATTTCCCAACAAAGCAAAGGCAGGAACACGCTACGTGAGTCGTGTTGTCCTCAGCCACGAACGGCACCGCACAGTGAGTGAGGGGCTTGGGCCAGGAGGGGAGTAGGAAATCCAGGCTCTCTCTCCTGTTATCGATGCTGTCTCCCCTTTTGGAGGTGCTCCCGGGGCCTGTGAAGGTCCCTCTTGCTCTTAGCGTGGTGCCGTTGGTGAGACACCGCACAGCCTCCAAACTGCGGATTTCCACTCACAGCCAAGCTGGTCAAGCCTGGGTGGTGCTTCTGAGATCTCCCTGGGTGCCTGAGGGCCACGGGGGCTTGAGGTTTTCCTCAGATCATGCTGCTGGGGAAAGTTCAATGCAGCCTGTTGAAAAGTAATAAACAGGACATATCAAGTGGATCTCAATTACAACTGGATTGCAATTACAAGGGGATAGTCATATTTAGCTTCTTTGGGGAGGGGTCTATCGTAGTAAGAAATGGACAATAAATTGCTCTCCTGAGCATCTGTGTAAGTTGTGGGTGAGACCTGAAACCAAACCCACCCTTTGGGACCTGTGGCCCATTTTCCCTCCGCAGCTAGCCCGGCGGGGCTGGCCACCGGCTTCTGTTCACTGTCTTTATCCACCATCTGTTAGTTAGAAACTCAGCCCCCTCTCCACAAACTCTGTATAAGGGGGACCCCCCCCCCACCGACTTCAACCCCCTTCACGGTGATTTACTTACAAACACAGTGAAGAAATGCGTCTGAGATTCTCTCACTCAGGAGGATGTTCTCTGAAAGCAGGAGCCCCCTCCCCGGAAGGAGACTGGTGCTCCATAGAATTTTTTTATAATCAAACTCTTATAGAGGGAATCATATTTTCCATTGACTTGTTTTATAACTCCACGGGTGCTTTCTCTTACTTCTGGCTGGTCTTCGACTGGTCATAGCTTTTAACTTTTATTTGTCTTACCTTACCACCTAGTCTAAGTGTTAATGGTCTGAAAACGCTTGTAGGCATTGGGGAGAAGGCAACTCTTAAAAGTACCAAATGTTTGTAAAGAATTGTTTTGAAAGGCAAATCAGCATCTCATGAACAACTTTAATTCCATGTACATGCCTCACTTTAGATAGTAGAAATGTCCTTGAAATGTTTTATATATATGAATGTTATGCCAAAGCTCAAATTGCACCTGTTATTTGAAGGAATAATTTATAAAAGTTGTATATGGCCCCCTTCGTTGTTTTTGTGTGTGTGTGTGTGTGAATTCAGGCTTTCAAACATTAATCTTTTAGAGCAAGTACAAGTGTGTTAAGGCTTGTTAAAAGCAATGCATAACTAGAATCCATTAACAACTAGAATCCCTTCTCTTCAGGTCCTTGACTTCCCATTCTTGGGGTAACCAGATTTCAAGCTTTAGCTTTAGGACCAAGGAAAGACTGGGGCTGCTCAGGCAGAAATGTCCCAGTGTTCCATGTGTGTCTGATTCTTTTTTCTTTCCGACTCTAAACCAAATACAACAAGGTCTTGTCTAACACTGTTTTTCCATTGTAGTAGTTCCATCTCTTTTCCCCCATCAATGGATAATTAAGAGTTAAGTGTATACATAAATTCTTGGTGACAAAATTCGTTATAAAAGTTCAAGACTCCTGAAATTTGATTCCATATAATTCCCAATCAGATAACACCAACTGCAATTGTCTTGGTTGATACTGAGTAATAAAAATCCTGACCACACAAAGGACAATTTAAAATCTGATCTGAATAGGAACAAGATGCTAAAATTTTAGCCCTTGTTTTGCAGATAAAGACCACAGTGGTGGAGGTAGAGTTTCCACTGATGAAGTCAGAATTGGAAGCCATCGATGTCAAGTTATTGGCCTCTGAAACGACGTTGTTTTGGAATAGCAAAGGTACCAAGGCCACGTTTGTTCCACCTTGCCGTGATCTTGGGGGGCTGAACCTCTCCAGCATCTGTCCTAAAACACACCTGGGGCGGCCCCTTCTGCCTTCTGCTTACTGGGTCTGATTTAATTGCACAAG
>PVKY010003960.1:0-20275 GCA_004027775.1 Bradypus variegatus
GCCCTGGAGTCACAAAGCCATGGGAGAGAAATTTGGGGGAAACTGAGTCTCTGGGGATGGTGAGGAGACCAGCTTCCTCCGTAGGGGCGTCTTTGGGCAGAACGGGATGTTCTCAAGGGTCTCATCCTGCATCCCCCAACCTACAGAGCCTCAAATTCCACCATGGTGCTTAATCCCTTTAAGTTTTAAAATGATGTATATAAACACAACTGCCCTAACACCTGACTCTAGAAAGGATCTTAAGGGGAGGTCACCTCTGAGACCCCAGGCACTGAGCCAGGCCTCCCTCTTCCCTCCTCCCTCCTCCAGCACGCAGACACCCAACTGAAAGAGAGAATTTTGAGGACTGACATGCACACTTGGTTGCTACTAAGCTCAGCCAATAAGGTCAGCGCCATTTGTAAAGACCCCGTGACTGCCGCGCAGAGACACGAGTGACCCTGGTTCCACAGCTCATCAGGGTGAAGGGAAAAAATAATAAAAACCGGGGCGGGGAAAGGGGTAGTTGGCCTGAGAAACCGTTTAGTTCATGGGTCTCCCAACTCATCTGTGGAGTTACACTGAAGAAGGAACGATGGAGCTTTTTGCTGGATTATCAATCATATAGGAGTCCCTCCTTTTCCTGCAGAGACAGCTCCACGAGCTTGCACTTTGCGTTCCCTGATGTCCCCAGTCGCTGAGTGCTCCTTGCCCTCTTTCAGGCCACAGCTGAAATCCATCTTGCGTCTTTCCTGGGAGTGGTGGGAGGACGCGGGGGCGGGGGCCGAGGAACAGGAAAACAGATGCCTGGGGCGGAGGAGCGGCCGCTGGGAATGGCGCGGCCGGAAGCCGTTCCCAGGAGCCGGCAACCCAAGTGCGTCCTCCGCCTTCCCCAGCCACCAGGGACCGAACCCCCGGGGAGAGGACAGAGGCCCTGGGTCAGGACTTACGGGGAGGGAACGGAGCCCCGCAGAGGGCCGCGCGGCCAAGCGGGAACTGCTCATCTCGGGAGGCAATGCCGCCTGGGAGCCTCCCCAGTGCTTTTCCCGATAAACTGTTGGCATTTAATTGGCAGAGGCCGGAAGGAGCTGGAGGAGGGAGCACACGGGGGACAGCAGGCCTTAAAGAGCCAGCGGAAGCCCTGGCGCGCCGGGCTGGAGGGCGGCGCGGGGCTCACACGCCCGGGGAGGGGCGCACACTGGGGCCCTTTGTGGATGCGGCCCGGCTGGCGGGCGCCCAGGCCGGCCCTCCAGTCTCCGCTCTCCACCCTCCACCGATCTGCGAGCGCTGGTGCCCCTGCCGCCGCCCCGCTTCATCGCGGCCAGGCACCCCGCCCCGCCACTGCCCCCCGGGTCGGACACCACGCGCCCTGCGCCCCGCCGCGGGCCGGACACCTCTGCCCTCGGCCTCCCAGCCTCCATCTGCTCTCCCCACTGTTGCCCTTCCGCCTCCCCTACGGTCACACACTCACGTCCCTGCTCAGCCCCCTCTCTGCCTGGCTACCCCCCACCCGCCCCCTCTGTCCCACTGTCACATCCAGGCCCCGACGCCGCGTCCGGCGCGCCGCGAACGCCCTTCACACCCTCTCTGAAACTGCATTGACCGAGGCCAGTTCGGTAAAGGAGGTCTTTTTTTCCACGTGGCTCAGGGGCAGTTCGGCCAGAAGTCCCCCGGGGGTTCTGGGCCCTGCGGACCTGTGCAAAGGAGCGGTGCACCGGCCGTCGGACCCTGCGGTGGAAGCTCGCACCAGCGCCGCTCTCGCGTGGACGCGTTAGGGCTCTAGGGCTCGGTCACCGAATGAATAAATGTGACACCGAAGCAAGCCCCGCAGTGTCTGCAGTGAGCACTTCACCGTCGTGGCGCCCATCCCTGGGCCTACTGGGGGGACGCGCGTTAGAAGCGGAAAGAAGGGAGGTCCCCACAAGGGCTCCCCCAAATGCTGCCTCTGCGCAGAGGGGAAGTCCTCCAAGTCCAGAGGGCCGGAGCTCACCCGCCCCGGTTCCTGCCTTACAGCTGAGTCCGTCTTGAATCTAGAGCAAACAGTGGGGTTTTGTTTGGTTTGGTTTTTAATCAGCGTAATTTGAACTTCATGAATTTTCAAAACTTTTTGAGGAGAGCATAGCAGTATTTTAGGCATCTGTCTTAAATGCATTCTCTACTGCTTCTTAGAACCCCAAAAGGACCTGTGCTGGCATTTTCACTCATGCTTGTCCTCTGACCACAGATGAGATTTCACAGACATTTTGCAGCTGCTGGGATGTGATGGGGGATGGGTATTATCTGGTCTTCCTGAGGATAAAGGGGGGTGGGATCCCTCCGGCCTCCTAAAAATTCTAGGAGCGTGTGTGCTGATTGAATGAGCTTTATTTTTAAAAGCCAGTTGACCACTGCAATTGAACCTTTCAAGCATACTTTAACTCAAAGGATAAAAATCTCCTTTTTATTTCATCCACAGCAGAATTGCTGGCATCCAGGCAGAAGAGCAGAGATTAGCTCTTATGGGAATAGGTTTATGTGGAAAATGGGGTTAGCAAATCTGTTTTGTTGAGGGCAGCTAAATTTGTGTGGCTGATTTCCTTCTAACTGTTCAAAATACTCAGAGGCCCTGTCTCTGTAGACTATGGCTTAGAAAATCTTTATTTTAAGGACAAAAGAATTTTTGAGCTACAAGGATTTCCAAAGAGCCCATCTGACTTTTCCATATTTTGGTTGGCTTGTATTCATATAATATTTAATAGGAAAAGTGAAATCCCAACATAAAGTATTGCACAGTATTTCAGCTGGGCCTCTAAGGACTTGCAAAATTATACTAAGTATCTCCAAAGTATACTTGATAATAGTCCTCCCTCGTTGTACTTCGACTCTATAATGAGTGTGGGGAGGAGAAGCCGGCAGAAAAACTTTCTACATCCCTGTTCCTCTCCCCAAACACTATCCAACTTGGGTTTGACTCTAACTGAGATCTGGGGTTGGTGGTTGTCCAGGTCTGACTTGAAGACTATGTTGATGCTTCTTTGGGATGAGCCCAGATTTAATTGGCAACAATATTGTAACAACAGCTACTGTATTTGTCGGCAGTTGATATCTGTTGGTAGTTGATATTTGTTAATAGTTGATATTTATTGTTTTCAAAATGCTTTCATGTAGGTTCTTTCTCTCCTCATGAGCATTTTTAGCTCTGCCTACCATGTGAGGAAACATGGGTCATACAGGTTAAACAGCTTGCCCCGAGCCACAGGCTAATGAGTAAGCCAAGTCGCTGATGGGGCTTCCTGATTCTGAGTCCTCCAAGGCTTGTGATTAAAACAAGAGGGAATGATGAAATGATGAATGGGCCTGAATGGAGCCCCTAACTCAGCGCAGAAAACCCCCCCACCCCCTGGGTCCCCTTAGAATCACGTGGAAGAGGTACCAAAAGCCTCCATCACCTGTATCTCTCCAGAGAGGAGGATTTGGTAGGGAGGGTGAGGCCTGGGGAGCTGCACTATAAAGAGCTCCAGTGGATTCTGACAATCAGCCTGTCTGGGAACAGCTCTTCTGAACATATAGCTCTTTGGGAGTGGGGACGCTTTCTCTTTGTCTGCCAAGTACCTGACATATGGTAGGTGTTGAATAAATGTTTGTTGCCTAAAAACTTATTAAACCTCAACCCAAACCCTCAACCAGCCTTGTTAGCCTGGGTGGGGCTGATAATCTAGGCCCGGGGCAGCACACCAGGGTCCACGGAGCAACCCAGCCTCACCCAGCGGAAGAGGCTTCACTCCACAGCAGCAGAGGGGCCAGCGGCCGCTGAGACCCTCTGGCCTGCAAAGCAGAAAGCATTTGCTCTGCAGCCCCTTACAGAGAACGCTGGCCGACCCCTGATGCCCGTGAATGGGTTCTAAATCCAATGGATCGCTAGGATCCCCTGGGAGGCTTCCCGGGCCTACAGGAAATGACTCCAACACGAGAACCCAGCAGGTCCAGCTGGGCCACCAGTTGGTCTCCCTGGAAGGCTTCGCCTCCAGGCTGGTCCTTGATTTGCTCCCTCCTGACTCCCAGCCCTGCAGACACAGATAAGAATGCAGACATTCGGTGTCAGAAGCCACCGGCAGGCCAGGCGCCCTTTGCGTGCTAAGAACGCATGCCCGCCCTGTGCAGAAACAGAAGATAAATACGGACATTCCCCAGACTGCCTGGGCTCTCCAGGAGCAAACCCGGGTATCTAATACACCCAAAATATAGTTGCTTGAAAACTGAATAGATGAGGACAGGAGTAGCTAGCTTACATCGTCATTACTAAGCTGTCCTTAATCTGTCACCTCATTAATTTGGCAGAAATATTTGCTCTGGGGTAGGGGCCTAGATTCAGCCTCTGGCTCCTGAGGCTACTGGCTTTGTACCTTTGGGCAATTTACTCTAAGTTCCTTAGGCTTTGGTTTCTTCATATGCAGAATGGGGGTAGTAAAAGGTGCTTATTCCACAGGTGTTTTTTTTAAATAATAAACTTCATCTTTAAAGAGGATTTAGGTTTATAGAAAAATTCTGAAGAAAGTACTAACAGTTCCCATACTCCCCCCACACACCTAATTAACATGTTATTAATATGCTGCATTAGTGTGGTATATTTGTTACATGGATGAATGAATGTCAATACCCTATTAGTAATAAAGTCCACAGTTTCACGTCGTTTCACTCTTTCTGTTGACAGTTCTATGGGTTTTTCTATGGGCTTAGACAGACACTAATGCCATACATCCACCATTACAATATCATACAGCCATGCTACACCCATTCTTCTCCCCCTCCCTTACACAGAAACCCTGGCAACTAATGATCTTTTTTTGGGGGGTCTCTATAGTTTTGCCTTTTCCAGAATGTCATGTCGTTGGAATCATAGAGTATAGAGCCTTTCAGCCTGGCTTCTTTCACTTAGCAATTTGCATGTAAGTTTTTGCATGTCTCTTCAGGGCTCTAAACATCATTTCTTTTTCTCACTGAATAATATTCCATTGTATAGATGTACATCGATGGGCATTGTTTATCTATTCACCTATTAAAGAATATCTTGGTTGCTTCCCATGGGTTTTTTTAAATGAGATTTTAATGAGCTAATGTATAAAATGTGCTTTGTGAAGTGCTAGGAGCTCAGTATATGTCACTTTCTCACAAGAACACTGCTATTAAAGAATGGAACATTATTTAACTAAAATGAAATAAGTTAAAGACCCATGCCCCAAAATAGTTGCCATCTTACTTGAGGAACTCTATATCAGATTATTTTTCAATGGCTTTTTGGAAAACAACCAGGTTAGTCAGAAAATTCAACCATCACAGGAACCCTGGGAAATTAAAGAATTCACATTCTAAAAACAAAGAGAGTTCCAGCCAATGCTAACCTGTTAGCAGGTATTATATTATTTCACCTGGGTCTTTCCTTCCCCTCCAACACAAGGGCACACAAAAATGATGCAATGCGCTTCCTGCACGGGGCAGAGCTGCAGGCTGGGTTGGGGACCGCCTCCAGCTCCGTGGCTGCAGGCTCCAAAGGGGCAGCGTTCTAGCAGGTGGGCCGTCTGCAGGTTCTCCTACTGCTGAAAAATTGCCGGCTCACCATAGGTTAGGGTGGGGAGGAAAAGGAAAGAGAAAATCTGAAGCAGGCCTTCGATAGCTAAGGCTTTTTTTTTTCCCTGTTTAACAACATTGAAGAACAGCAGGGCCCCCAAATGACACAGGATTGAAGACTGCAGGGTCACCTCTGCTCCGAGTGTGAATAAGAAAGTGTCCTCGGCTCCGAGGGGTGACCTTCAAGCCATGGATGGCAGCGCTGCTTGTAGCTATTTCTGAGTCGTCCAGCTCGGGCCACGTCTTTGGGCAGTCCTGTCTCTGTGACTGGTCGGAGCGGTCGCTACACTGAGAAATTAAGGTTGTTTCTACCAGAAATCTAACTTGTGGAGGATTTTTACAGATTTGGGGTGACGGAGCATCCTCACTGATAATCCTCACTGATTTCATTTACTCTAAGAGTATTTGACTCACCTCTTTTTATGCCCATGCACACCCAGGCGTAATCTCCAAGTGGTCTGCTATTTATGATGAAAGATGCAAAATTCTCAGTCATTTGAGGAAAAATGCTTTCAAACTATCCCGCTTATTCTGGTATGAGACACTTAGTGGGAAATGAAGGCAGGTAGAGTGAACGAGTGAATGAATGTACCCACACCTGGCTGTCACTGCACGTGTTCTGCGCTCCCTGGCCCGCATATGTAATCCATTCGGCTGGAAATTCCTTGTGTCCATCGCCGTGACTTGTGTTTCCTCTGTGCTCCCCTCTGCATCCAGTACACCGGTTTGCATGGATTAATAGTCGATGAATGCAGTTGGCTGTCCAACCCGGAGGCACATGTCTGTAAGGGTCACGCCACGCAAATAAAAGCGGACCATAAATACCTGTTATTACATATAACATCAGATATACCACATTTATTTGCCCAATTCTCATACATTTTAGTAGTGTTTTTACCATGCAGTTAGATGGCTCCACCTTTGCCCAAAACGGGAAGAGTGCTGAGAACTCTAGCTCTCCAACATCCTTGTCCTGGAGGGACCATTTCTCTGGATCTCAGGAGGCTTTCTTAGAGCAAACACATCAGTGATCACTGATGGAGCACTCTTCCATTATGCTCCAATCAAAGATTCCGCTGTTATTGTATTTCATATTAGCTTCTGCTGCTGTGGTTGATAATTACATTGTGAGGCGTGATTAGGTGTAGAAAGACGTGTATAAATATGTATCGTATGATAGCATACAAATTATTTCAATTATTATATAAATATGTATACTATTTACACACATATTTATACACACACATGTATAAAGCATGCATAAAATATATCTACCAAATAGCTGAAATTTACAAGGAAGAATAATTTGGAAATCTATGAAGAAAGATGTCATTTGCAGAAAATTAGAACATTCATATTTTGTGCAGTCTATTGTCATTTCAAGTTAAAATATTATTTCTGTCTTTTAGAATTTTTCTCTCATCTGATTTTCATCACAGCTTCACCAAGTCTCTTTTCACCAAAAACATTACCTGAGATAAGAGAGAAGTTAGAGGTGGAAGGTGGCAAAGAGTGAGGCCGGGGTGATGCTCACTCAGCCATTCTAGGAATGTCTGAGCTGCAGGGAGAGGCCTCTACCCCACAAGGAAAGTTTCTCTCCGCACAATGCAATCAGAGAACACTTTCTGAGTCTTTTCTGTTCTTCCTTTATTATACTGAGCACACTGCAAGCATTACCTCGACAGTCACTGAATCACTATTGTTACTCGCACTTGAGAAAGTCACAAACTGAAGCCCAGAGTGGTTGAGTAGTGTCCCAGCAGCACAGGGCCACTCCGGGCAGACGGGGCCCAGGCCGGCCTGCTCCAGACACCTGCTTCAAGCTCTGCATCATTCGAGGTGGACCCAAATCCTGGAAGGATGGGACTCACACTCACACACACTCACACACTCTCACACACACACACTTGCACACTGTTATTCATGCTCACACACTTGCACACACTCACACTTATACACTCACAGGATTGCACACACTCAAATACACACTCACATATTCACACCCCTAACAGTAGCAGTTGGCCTCCATGGCATTAGACACCTTCATCTATGTTAGTCTGCTTTACGCCCCTGTGATTCTGTAACTCAGCCTGGTTGGCTCTGCCCTGTCACTAGTAAGCCCATGGTCAACCCAAACCAGTGGGTTTGACATTCAAATACATTCCTCTCAAGTCTGGAGTCCCCCGTCCTTTATTTGGAGAATGGATAATGTAAACCTAAATGCAGGATTATACATTTAACCTGGTTATTACCACCCTGGGGGATTCAGATCATGTTCTGGCCTATTAAAGCCAATAGAAAATCTGATTCCTCTTGTGAATTACTTAAACCCCACTCCTGCTTTCAGGCCCATCTCAGTCCTCCTTCTCTGCCTGACTCCTTCCAATGGAATTCAACTGCTTCTCATCTTGAATATCCACAGAAAATTGATTATGTTTGTCTGGTAAGTGATAACTCACTCTATTTCTGAAACTGTCACCTGCTGTGAGACGCCAGTTCTGTAAGGATGGGCACTGGGTCTTATCTGCCTTAGTCCCCCCTTCAGCACTTACCACCAGCCTTGCACTTAGTCTCCAGTCAATAAAGGTTTGATCTGTTGTATTGTATCAGTCCATCTCAACTAGGTGTGTTTCACGAACTTAAAAAGCCTGTCTCCCGAATCATAAAGACGTCTTCAAAGACAGCTTAGAGGGAGCCTGTGCAGCTGTGGATTCAACCAGCTGGAACTCCACCCAGCCCCTCCACCAACCACCCAAATTTCTGTTTTATCTCCAAAGGCATAATAATAATAGCAACTGTTAACTGAGTATGCTCTCCCAGGGCCTGGAGGTCAGGGCTTTGCACCTGCCGTATCCTCTCATCCGTAATTACCCATCCTTCACTAATACACACTGCAGGTGTCAGGAGCAGTTCTAGATTCAGGGGGCTGCAGCAGTGAGCAAGACAAACGCAGGTCCTAGATCCTGCCACCAGATATGCCTTCATTTACAGCCAAGGTAACAGGCTCAGGGTAACGTGGCCTTCCCAGGGCCACAGAGCCCATGAGTTGCGAAGGCAGAATCAGACCCTGGCCTGGAGCCTGTCGGCCGCCCTGTGTCCGATGCTTTGTGCACGCTGCAGATCTGTGCTTCTTGGCTGTGCTGAGGTCCTGGGCCCACACTGGTCCTGGAAGCCGAGATGCTGGGTGCCATCCCACCCCACACAGGAGGCTCAGCCCAGCCAGCAGCTCGGAGCACTCCTCTCCTGGCAACCCAAGTCCTAGACACGTGGGCAATAATTTGTACTGGGTGTTCCTCAGTCTCTCCTCCCATCACACAGATGCCGTGAGACCCTGGGTGCCGACTCATGTACCTTCCATGACATGCGCCCCTCGTGGCCTCCATTAGGGTTCTCTAGGGAAACAGACCGACAGGGGAGATCTGTAAATGTTATGACATTTTATAAGAATTATCTCACATGGTGGCGGGCAAGTCCATATTCCACAGGGCACTTCCTGAGTGTGGATTTTGCTAGAGAGTTTTTAAGAGAGCTGTAGTTATTCCTCTAAACATGGAATTTTTCAAGCTGAAAAAAAGTTTTACTGTCTATATATGGTGATTTGATGACTGTGGAAAACTCATCCCTAATTTTTTTCCTTTTTTGCATTTTTCATGACTGATTTATTTAGAATCTACTACATGAATAATTTGTTCAAGCTCTGTAGGTTGTGATGAATGTAGAAGTGATAGTTTGGGAATCCAGTAGAACTAGGAACTGTCTATACCATCCTACATTAGCCAACTTAATTATCACTATAAAATACAAATAAAAAATATATCAAAGAAACAGCAACTGCTGGTAATACCGTATGAACTGTCTCTGTACCCTTCAAGCAACCCCCAAGGTTACATTGCTTGGCCAATATTTTCTCTGACAATTGTTGGAAATAGCTAATATTCTACAGCCAAGCAAGTCTGGACTCTTCTCTTCAGCTCTCCCTTGCCTTCTACCCACACTTGCATGTCCTAGAGGCCTCAATATGGGACTGGAGATCTAAAATAATAGAAAATAACAGCTAGGGCGTGGAATTCTCCGCGATGCTGAAGTCTCATCATTTTAATGTTTTTCCTCTCTCAGGCTGACTGAAAGGCCTGGGGTGACTGCCCTTCCTTGTGGTGCGCACGTGCCTGTCCCCTGAACCTCGCTGGACACACAAAACCGCCCCACTGCCCCCATCCCACCCTCAGCTCTTCTCTTTGGCACTGTCAGCCGCAGGTTTGTCTCCCGCAGTTACCAAGCGGTGAGAATGAAAGCGACAGCTCACCCCGAGACCCCTCAAAGGTCTTTCAGCAGGGAAGGAGGGAAGGAAACTGTTAGCTTCCCTTTTTCGGTATTTCCTATTTTATTTTCTGCTTGTCACCTCATCTTGATTAGGAAAGCAAAGGGTGGACAAACAAATCTCCTTGCCGGGCGCCTCCTCCACACCCATGTAGGAGAAATCTGGTTTAAAATATCAAAATTGCTTGGCATCAGACCCAGTGAATGCCGGCCACATCACAGGTGGGCATGCCAAGGGGATGCTGTCCATTTGTTTCCCAGACCCATTTAGTTTTTCTCTTCCACGTGTAGGACAATGGCCTTTCCCAGCCTGCCATGTGGGTGCCATGACGTGAACTGGCCAGGGAGGGAGGTGGATGTGGGATGCCCCTTGCCCTCCAGCTCCCTGAGTGGGCCCACCCTGCTTCTCTCATCCTGCCTGCCGGCCAGTGCACAAGATCCACGACTGGACGCAACCACTGGTTCTCAACTGTGGCAATTTTGCCCCCAGGGGACATCTGACAACGTGTGGAGACATTTGGGGTTGCCATAACCAGGCAGAAAGCTGCAGGCATCTGGTGGGTGACAGACGGAGATAAACTGCTAAACATCTTGCAAAAGACAGGAAAGCCCTCTGCAGCAAAGAATTGTCCAGCCTAAAACTTCAACAATTGCCAGGGTTGAGCCCAAATCCCCAGTGACTGCACAGAGCCCCCAGGCTTGGCTGTGAGAAATAAACCGTCATTGTGTTAAACCCTTGAGATTTTTACAATGGTTTGTTGAGACCATGGGCCTACACTGGGAAAGCAAACAGTATAAATGGAAACAGGGATGTTTCCAGACAATAGATTACAGGATAATATGAGTACCACATTGAGTTTTATTATGTGTTGTTTAGTTTTTGAGGCTGCAGAATAAAATATCTACGGAGAAATCATCTTCGTGGTACTAATCTAACAATTGAAATCCTGGGACTGTCCCCAAGCAAAGGCATCCTCCAGTCATGCTCGCTGTGCCACTTCCCATGCAATAAAAATGGAAAGATGTATCAGGGCATCTGGAGTGAATTAGCAAGGTAGACTTAGTTATTCCCAGGCATTGCACAACACCATGCTCTCTCCCTTCAACGTTTTACTAGAGGCGAACATGTTTTACGATGCTGCCACTTAGTCTAGAAGCTTACTAAGAAGGAACAACAAACAAAAAGCATGAACTGGACACGTTTTGAGAAGTGTGCAGATCCTGGGTGGCAATTCCCCCTGAGCTGCTCCAAACCCTTTTCTGTTCTTGCCTTCATTTTCCGAACTGCTGACACTAAGCCTTCCCGGTGGTTTCCCCCATCGTTTCTCAGCTTGGGGAACACATTCTCATACATTTGTCACATACTCAGAATGTTTTGTGGTAAATCAAAGATTTAGGTGGGAAAAAACGCAAACAAACAGGGATGAGGATTGGAGCTACCAGGAAGCTTGCTAGAGTGCCAAGAACCTAGAGCTAAGTACGGCAATTGAAAGCATGAATTCTGTAGAACTCTGTTCTCCCTCTACATTAAAAAAAAAGGAAAGAAAAAGTCAGAGTCAAACTATTTGCCAAGCACGGACACTCTGAATGGCTGAGTCTCTTCTAATCCTTATGGGGCAAGAAAGATAATGCTATTTTATTCTATTCCAAAAACTATGTTATAATATCTGCGTACAACGAGCTTAAAAAAAAATACAAGCTGACTCCTTTGTCTTCTGATGAGTATGTGCACTCCTCCCCATTGGTTTAAAAAAACCCAACCCCCAACATTTACACGGTGGATCCAAACTTCACCACTCGCCCTCCTGCTGCTGGCACCCAGTGCCCGGCTCTCAGGGTGGTCTCTCACGCTCGTCCCTGCCCCCCAATCTGGCCTGTCCTTGGAGGAATGATACTCTGCAGAAGCCCCCTGCATTCTCCTCGAAGCGTTTGCTGCTGAATGGAACTGGGACCTGCCGGCCACCAACATGTGTGAACATGCGTTCTCAGAACGAAGATCCTACCCTATCACCTGGTGGGCGACCTGCTACTGCACAGAGCCTGAGAACCACCCCCCACCCCTACCCCCGAGCAGCACAAACCACCATAAGAGGGGTGGGAATCACCGCTAGCCCTTCCCAGCCCAGGCACCATCTGCCTGCGGGGGCGGGGAGAGCAGCACCGCTGAGAGGAGGAGAGCAGATACCTGGATCAGGTGAGAAAGCTGGAAGAGTGTGCTCCAAGTACAGGGAGACGTTTGGCCTTCACAACACCCTGCCCTGTAAGTCAGCCTGCTTTCCTAGTAAACCCTGCTGTCACTCCAAGCCAGATGACCCCAAGCTTCTGAGGACCCCAGCTTTTGGCTTGCATTTGACCATTCTCTAGATCAAAGATCTCCAAATCCTTCCTATCTCAGTTGTTTATCAGTAAAAATTGAGTTCATCTACCCAAAACATATGTTATTTATTCATTTTTAAGTATATGCATGTACCATTGTATTATATTTTGTACATTTAATATACACACTAAAACATAATTTTGAAAAGGATAAGATAGAAAATACATATGAATAGAATTTGTAGCATTTTCTTCCCAGTTCTTTCACATTCATTGATGGGCGTCACCAGGATAAGGGCTATTTTATTTCTCAGTGTGTCCAGTGGCTCATCTACTATCTGGTAACTAGCATGTCTTCAACAAATATTGAATGAATGAATGAATGAGTCCTGCTCACCACCTAAGGCTGTGATAGCACAAATGCAAAAGTAATTAGTAGAGAACTTCTAACCTTTTCTCATGAGACCAACTCTGATAGCACTATAGTATATTTTTTAAATCTGTCACCGTGCTTTATTTTTTCAGAGTTAAACAACAGTATCTGAAATTGTCATATTTGTTTGTTTTCCAGAATACTTGGGAGACAGCAGTGAACTGCAGTACTTAGGGGCACGGGAAGTGGTTTAAACTAACACTCCCTGGATATGTGGCCTCAAGTAAATTAGATCACCTTTCTGAGTCCCAGTTTATTCCTCTGTAAAATGGGAATAAACCACCATGACAGGGTTGTGTGAGGATTGGAGGAGACAGTGCCTGGCAGAAGGCAAGGGCTGGACAAGTGTTAGCTGCTCTTCCATGGGAAAAAGCACACAGAAGGTGCCTTTTTGTGCACCAGAAGTAAGCCGTCACCTAGTGTGTGGGAAGTACTCTCCAACCAGCTGTCTTGGGGAGGGCCCATTTTTTGGAAGCAATAAAGATTGCCCTGTACAGCAAGTGGTAGAAGAGTCATTCAAATGTGAGTTATAATTTGTTTTATTCAGAAAAATGAATAAGCTTCAGAGCCCTCAATAAAGCTGGTGAAAGCAGTGAGATGATGTGAGAAAACACTTGTGCATCTGGCACAAAGAGAAAATCAAGTTTACCTCCACGTGTGCATTGCTAACTCAGAAGCAGAATGACAGAGGAAGGCTGGAGGGAATGCCTGCACTTGCTGTGTCTGGGGGAGGGGTCCAGTTGGCATCTGTGCTGACCCCCAGGGGATGCCCTGTGGCCCCCTCGCCCATGAGCATGCTCAGCCAGGCAGCAGGGGAGGCCTGGGCAGCCAGTGGCGGTGCCAGAGATGAATCCAGTACAGAAAAGAGCACCAGATCATGTCTTGCATCACTTTTGTAACTGGCTGTTCCTGGAAGCCCCCTATTTTCTGGCAAGAAAATTGGATTCCTTGAAGTTAGGGCAAAGGTGCATCGAAGACAAAGACAAATGGAACCTCTCATGTGCTCTCCACTAAATTACTGCTCGTTCCCATATAAGCCAGAGCTTATTTATCATCTCAGCAGCACTTCCCCAAATAGGATGCTTTCTGTAAATCCATATGCATTCTGATGTGATAAGGGATTTAATGCATGAGCCACAATGAAGACGGGTAACCAAGGGTGGCTTTGCGTCTCCAGCAGCAGGAATTCTGGGCAGCCCTCATCTCCGGGAAGACAGGGAGCGGGGGAATCTATCTGGGGAGAGCAAATGGCACCTGTCTTATTCTTATTTTATCTTGGTTGAATTCTTTCTCGAGGTGTGAAACATGCTTGCGTTTCCTTTCCTTTGGGGTGAGTTGAATGCCACCCAACTGCCTCTGATCCCCAAGAGAGAAGAAAGGCTCCCTGGTTGCATGAGAATCCTCAGGCCAGCAGCAGCAGCTCTTGGAAGGTGAGAGCAGCCAAAGTTTTGGCAGGTTGCATCGTAGAGTCAAACCCTGTGAACCAATTACCCACCTTAATGGAGAGGGCAGGGCTTCATGGGAAATGCACGGTCCAAACCTTGCTGTGAGGCCTGTTCAACAAGCAGGTTTCACAACCCTCGAGGAAGCTCGACCTTGGGAGATGGGCCTGGGAAAGCTGAGTGAGGAGGCCGGTGCTCGGGTTCAGGCTTTCCGTTCTGTGGGGCACAGCCAGGTGACTAAGTGGCAGGGCAGGTTCCTGCACCATGGAACACCCTGGGAACGATTCCCATGCTGCTGATAGGATGGGGAGCCTCGCGGCCCTCAGTGCCCAAGTCCATTGTGTGAAAGGACCTTTACTGGGGTTTGTTCCTGATTAATTGCAATGCATAAAAGTAATGCATGTTTAATGTCATTTAAAAGTTGAAAAAATTACATAGATGGAAGCCCAGCAAAAATTGTCAAGTCCACTCTTTAATATCAAGACCATTTTATTTTCCTTAGGAACATTTTTATTTTTACTGAGAGGTGGAAGCAAAGGGGCTGAGAACCAAGCCTTCTTAACAATTTTTAAAGTAACTGAATCATCAGGTCAGATTAAAAAAAAAAAAATCACCTCAATCCAGGAGCGTGAAGCCTGAAAGAAAGCACAAAACACAAATTAGAAAATGATGCCACTTTGATTTTCTACTCCTATGCCCATATAGTTCTCTTTTCCAAGACTCTGTATATAAAGAGGAAGTAGGTTTAAGTTGGTTTGAAGAGCACTTTAAAATATATTTGTCATGACAAACCTAGAGGAGGGAGCAGTTAGTGGGCAAGGAGCAGAGGGAGAGGGATGTTGGCTAATGCTGGCCTCAGTGAGTGGTTCACGATTCATTACTCAGCAGCTTCCCCAAGGTCACTCAGTGTTCTCTATCAATTCACCAGTTAAAAATGAAATCATCAGAAAGTCCATTTCATCAATCTGTAAACATGCATGGAACACCTGCTGTGTGCCCAAGGCTGTGCTAGCCCCAGGGTCAGCTGTGAGTAGGAAATAACCCATCTCCTCCCTAAAAGATGCTGTCCTCACATGGCAGCAAAGCAAAGGATGAACAGGTTCATTCCATGTGGAAAGGAGAGGATGAATTCACCCAATACTCAGAATTCTGCACACAGAAAAATTCCTATGCTTAAAACATAAAAAGGAGTAGTCTGAAATAAAAGCAAATAGATTTGGATTTGAATCCGGGATATTCCATTGAAATTGGCTAACTGGTCACACTTTGATTTATGGAGTATCAGTAAAAAGGATTCTAAGCAATAGACACAGAAAAATATGTTATCTTTCCCACTGAGCTCAAAAACAAAATCACTTTAAAACAAAAGCAAGCAGCATACCACAGATCAAAGCAGTGAACTCCACTATTAAACAATGGAAATATTATTATCAAAACTATTAATAAGCTGCAGGTACTTTAAAGTCACATTTTAATGTCATCCTATGCCTTTTAGAGGAAAGAAAATAGACTTAATCACTTAAAAAAATAACTTACTTCCATGATTTCTGCCAACAGTTGCATAACAACAAAACCATGTCAAATCTTAAATACTCTAGAAATTTTTTTTGAAGATGTGCAATCCAGGTTTCCAAGTTTCACACTGAAAACTAAACAGTTAAAATTTAAGCTAGAAATATATTCCACTATCATCTGTTTTATGACATATATTACTTTGTGCAAATAACTGCTTTAAAACCTATTTTTAAAGCATACAGTTGTCCCTAAAGCTCTTTTGTTTGTCTGTCTGCTTGTTTTACAACAAATTGAATACATGATACAAATTGAATATGCCTAGCTTTGAAATTTTCCAATCTTTCTGGCAGTTGACTCATGCTGGAGAAATAAAATTAGTTGTGTATTAAAAATGTATGTATGACATAATTGCTAGCAGTTCCTACAGCCATTCCCCATGTGGGGGTTGCTGGTGAAAGCACCCTGACAATTTGCCCATATGCGGGGATGATCACTTACAATCTGGGAACCAGAGCAGTTGGCTCTGGGGTTGATGTGTACAGCTCACTCAACACTTTCCCACATAACGTGGGAATCCCGCAGGAACAAGTCCCCAGCTTGGGATTTCTTTATGAATCATCCTTACAGCTCAGCTCTGCCACACCCCAAGATATCTTGCTGTTAGCAAAGTGTTTTTGCAACAAAGAGACTGCAGACATGAACTTTCCATGGCCAGTTGGGTCCGGGTCTAACTCAGCAGCATCTTACCCTTTAGTGTTGAGCCCAGTTTGAACTGTGGGAGTTCAAATAAGACCCAGTCTGGCAGGTAGTAACTCTGGAATTCTGCCAATGTTCAGCTCTGATAATCCAACACTTTTTTAATCCTGGGTGCTGGTACTTTGAGAGCCTTGCTTGTCCCTGTCTTAGTTTCCCACCTGCCAAAATAAATACCATACAATAGGTTGGCTTTAACAGGAGTGTATTGCCTTATGGTTCTGAGGCCAGGAGAAGTCCAAAATCGAGGAGTCAGCAAGGCAATGTGTTCTCACCTAAAACTGGCATCCTAGGGCTGGCTGCAGTCTCTCCTTTGTCTTTGGCTTTTGTGTCACTTGGCAGTGCACTTGGTCATGTCTTTTCTTTTCTCCAGCTTATTCCCAAGGCTTTCTTCTTCCATGTCCAATTTCCTTTGCTTATGAGGACTTGAGCTTCATTAGATTAAGGCCCACCCTCATTTGGTTTGTCACACCTTAACTAAGAACATCTTCAAAGGTCCAACCTACAAATGGGCTCACCCTCAGGACGAGAAGTTGGGAACTGAACTTGCCTTCTGCAGGGAACGTGATTCTATCCCCAATGCCCCCACTGGAGCCCTGGCCGTGGTTTCTCTAAGTATGTTGACATGGATAGCATCGCTCTCCCGCTACTGCTCTGACTGGCTGCCCCACCAAAGAGAAGTGCTGGGGCCACGGAGGTCTCAGAAATCCCCTTACTACACGGAGGTCTCACCATCCCCTTACTACAATTTACTTCGGGTTCTAACCAAGCATCTTAGTTTCCTGGCTGCCAAAGCAAATACCATACAGTGGGTTGGCTTAAACAGTGGAGCTTTCTCAGCTCATAGTTTTGAAGCTAAGGAAAATCCAAATCAAGGCCTCATCAAGGTGAAGATTTCTCCCCAGGGACTGGCACTCTGGGGCTGGCTGCCGGCCATCCTTGGTCCCTGACTTTTCTGTCAAGAAATGCACATGGCGGCCTCTCCCAGCCTCTGCCTTCTCTTCTGGGTTTTGTTGATTTCAGCTTCTTGTTTCCCACGGCTTTCTCTCTACCTGTATGAATTTCATTCTGCTTACAAAGGCCTCCAGTAATTGGATTAAGACCCATCTTGATTGGGGGGGTCTCCCCTTAACTGAAGTGACCTCATCAAAAAGATCCTACTTACAATGTGTTCACACCCAAAGGCATGGGCTAAGTTTAAGAACATGTTTTTCTGGAGCACATAGCTCCAAACCACCACACTGAGGCTTCACAAAGAGAAGCGATGAAATGGCTCAATTAATTCCTCCATTAAGGACATTTTTTTTTCAGTTTTCTAAAAATAACTCACCTCTGATTTAAAGTCTCACAGAATGGTATCGTTTGTCACATGACCATTAACCCTCTGATGTTAAAGGGTTGATTTTGATCATTGAGACCAAATGAGTAAAAAAGAAAAAGTCATTTTAGAACATAAAAATAGATAGCAAAGCAAGGCCCAAGCTTGATGAGAAGCACCTGTTCATCTGACAGGTGGGGTCCACCACACATGTCCCAGATCTGTGCTCTGCATGTGTCTTGGAAGAGTACTTATGAAGCACTAGGAATGTTCCTGGGTGATTTTCAAGGCCAGCTCTGAACATGTCCTGAGCACCTGTTGCTGTATGAGTCAACGGGCTGTGAGGGGAAAATTTCCAAGGAGGTGCAAAGGTGACATCGCAAGGAGGTGCAAGCAGTCGTGATGAAACATATTGTGTCAGGACATAATTCTTTGTCCATAACACCCTCTGCCTTCCCAGCCATCCTACAGGAAACCAATGCACTGTCTTCCACAATGTTTCAGGTGCTGAATTTATTAGTGGTAGTTAAATACAAACTTTTGTTTTCTTTGCATCTGCAAAATTATCAGCTTTGAATCTTTCTTCAAGGTCTACTTGAAATCATCTTCTCGGAATGCCTATTCTCCTTAAAATGTAAATGAGAAGATATCTTTCTGGGAAATAATACTTCTCTGAGAATGGAATTCTAGTCCTTATTAGCTGCCAAACTTTGGGTAAATCATGCAAATTCTCTTGGCTTCTGTTTCTATCTCTAGAGCAGGGGTTGGACTAGGCAAACTGACAGCGCTTCCACGTTTCAGACCAGCCGCTTCCGTAGGGTCTGCAAAGCTGCCACCTGAATGTTTGTAAAAAAGACAAATTCTGTAACTTTAGGCAGACTTGATGACTCAGAATCTTGAAGGTGGGGTCTCGGGAGCTGTATTTTTAACAAGCTTCCTTGGAGACTTTTATGCACTCACATAAAGAACCACTGCCCCACAAATTAGAAATGAGGATTCCTTGAAAATACCTCCTACAGCCCTGGCGTTCACTCCACTCACTCAATCTCCAGAACAGCCCCTACATCCTAAAACCACTGATTAAATCTGCCAATTCTAAATCAGAATGTGCCTTTTTGGTTAAAAGGAGAATCATCAGTCCTTCTTACATGTAAAAAATTTTACAAGGTGTTAACAGATTAATACCCAAGTTTGTTCCTGTTGTAACCAGAAATATTGAATATACATAGGCAATGACCCTAAGTTTTCATGTCAGGAAAGAATACTTTGAAATTTCCTTTGAGACAATCTTTTCAGAATTTCTTTGCTCTGACTAGGTGTGCCGGTTTGTATATTTATGTCCCCCAGAAAAAGCCATATTCTTTAATGCATTCCTGTGGGGGCAGATGTATTAGTGTGGACTGGGTTGGAATCTATTGGTTCAGTGACCATGGAGATGTGACCCACCCAACTGGGGGGGATAACTCTGATTGGTTAATTTCCGTGGAGCTGTGGCCCCGCCCATTCAGCATGGGCCTTGTTTAGTTTACCGGAGCACTATATAAGCTCAGACAGGAGGAGCGAGCTTGCTTCAGCCAAGAGGGACACTTTGAAGAACACACCTGGCAGAAAGCCAGTTTGAAACCAGATCTCTGGAACATATGCCAGCCACGTGCCTTCCTAGCTAACAGAGGTTTTCTGGACACCATTGGCCATCCTCCAGTGAAGGTACCTGATTGTTGATGCCTTACCTTGGACACTTTATGGACTTAAGACTCTAACTGTGTAACCAAATAAACCCCATTTTATAAAAACTAGTCCATTTCTGGTGTTTTGCATTCTGGCAGCATTAGCAAACTAGAACAGTAGGTAACAGTGTTCTCCATCAAGGTCTCCTTCTCCTGAGAAAGCCATGCTCTTTTACGTGGTTCTTAACAAAGTTCAGGACTGCTCCAATACCAGCTATGACTGAGAGAGAAACTGCATTATCTGGAGAAACAAGTCCCAGAGTGGGCCATGGAGACCTGGAATTCTGCTACCTTCATGAAGAGCTGCCCTTTCAGGGTTTCTGATTCTGTACCTTGTTTTCCCTAGTGGAAAAGTACTAGGAGACTCTACAGAAAAGCACTCACATGCCTGGGATTTACTTTTAACCTTTTGTTTTGAAATACTTTCAAACTTACAGGACAGTTACAAAAACAATGCAAACCCCATACAGAGAACTTCAACATGCGCCTACATTCCTAGATACCCAGATCTACCAATATTAATGTTTTTCCCATTTCCTGTCATTCATCCTTCCTTCTTTCCTTCCTTCCTTACTTCCCTCCTTCCTTCCTTCCCTCCTTCCTTCCTTCCTTTCTTCCTTCCTACCTCCATCCCTCCCCCCCTCTGTCTCTCTCTCCCCCCTTTCCTTTCTATCCATCTTTCTATATCTATAGCTATCTATCATTTATCTATCTAGCAATCATTTTTTAACAATTGAGTATATGCTGTGTACATCATGCAGCTTGAAGGCTTAATACTGCCATGTACATTTCCTAAGGGTAAGGATATTCACTTATGTAACAACCTTACATTCAGTTATTAAGTTAAGAAACTTAATATTGATATAAGGCT
>PVKY010003961.1:0-20278 GCA_004027775.1 Bradypus variegatus
TCCACCTGTCATGGGAAGAGTGTAGTAGACTTTTGACTGAATTATGACTCAGAAGTGCATGCTTGTAGCCAATCTGGAATTACATGACAAATTAATTACATATCCTTTCTATGTGGCTGCTGCTGAGGTGTCTGTGGGAACAGTCAGGTGCACTGAATTTAGTACAATCTTGGTCCAGACTTATTACTTCCACACCATCATGAAGCTGAAGAGAGCACGTAAGAGGTGAACACCTACCAGCCCCAGATCGGGAACCCTCACCCACTACCAATTGCAGCCTAACAACAGCACAGGGCTCTGAGACACAGGACTTCCAGGAATTCATTGCTGAGAACAAGAACCACAGAGAGCAGAGAAGATGGACCAGCTCAAGGTGGAGGAACTCTCCAGTGGCTCTTGTGCCAGCCTGGACTCCAGCACTGAAAGCCTGGGTGCAGGCATCCTGGAGGAACCCCTGGCTGTCCCCAAAGAGCTATGCCCAGCCCTCACAGCCTTCCTTGTCATTCAGACTAGCCGCCTTCAGGTTCCTTTCTCCTATGTTTTGCAGAGAACCCAGACCACCCAACTGCCTCAATGTGAACCACCCATCCTACTTGGACAGTGGTCTATTATTGGTGGAGCAAAGGCCAGTCTTAGAGGTGAAAGGCAACCTAATGCAGAAAAGTCTCACTCTATTTCCCCAAGGAGAAGGATGAATGTCTGGTCTGCTATCACCTTGTTATCTCAACTTTTTAACTCCTGGGGACTTACAGCAGACCTGGCTGCCCTCTGTAAATCAGAGTTAGGAAAAAACACCCACTCTAGAAGCATTTTTGCCTGAAGATCATAGCCCTGAGAATCCTGACAATGATGAATTTGTCCCCCCATTGGTGCCCTTCAAAACTCCTTTTCTGCATGCACAATGATGAGGGCTGTGGGATGGAGGTGATTTCAAAGTAGACGGAGGACTGGCCCCCTAAGGACTCTTACTAGAACTCCCTTTGATAGTGTGATACGGGGATAGAGATTCTGCCTCTCACACATTCTCTATTAATTCCTCTATTTTATCTAATGCCATTTCAAAACAAACCCATAGAGGCAAAAAAAAAAAAAATCTGGCAATTTTAATTTCCAGAATGCTAAAACAAATGCCATACAATGGGTTGTATTAACAGCAGGAATTTATTGGTTCAAGGTTTCAGAGGCTACAAGGCTTGTTCCACCAGGGCGTTGGTTTCTTCTGGCTGGCTGGCAATCTTTAGGGTCCCTTGGCTCTTCTGTCACATAGAAATGCACATAGTGCTCTCTTCTCCTTTCTTTTATGGGTCACATTGACATCCAGCATCCATCTGTGCTGAGCTTCTGGCATCTTCTCACTGTGACCAATTTCCTTTGCTTGTAAGTACTGAAATCATATTGCATTAAAGCCCATCCTGTTCAGTTTGGGCACACCTTACCTAATAACATCTTCAAAGGTCCTTTTTACAAATACATTCACACCCACAGGACCAGGGGTTGTGACCTAAACACAACTTTTGTGGAGAAAATTATTCAGTCCCCAATACCAGCTGATAGAACTACTGTTTTCCACGATGCTCTGAAGCAAAGTTGCTCCACTTTGATCCGAATAAGCTTGGGCACCCTTGAGGTCAGGCTTGGAGGTTCATTCGGACCCTAGGAATAGTCTCCTCAGCTTGGTTTTCTCTGTTAAATTTCTAGTTGGATTATAGTTAACTTGTTGCTTTCATGGAGCCAGCAGCCTCCTCTTTATTGCCAGTCACCAGAACCTCCATTGTTTTTGACAGTTCCCTTAGGCTTTAACTTCCCCATACTCTTTTCCAAATAAAGACAATTCCTTTGGGCAGATTTTCAGAGCACCTTCCTATGGCCTGCTTCCTGCACTGAGCAAATCCTCTGTACCACTGATTTGGAGGTGGGGTCTGGGACAGTGGCCTACTTGTCTCAGAGTGTCACCACTGCTTTACACGCAGGACACTCACTGGGGGCTGTAGTCTTCGGTCTTCTTGGATTTCCACTCCTGCACGAACTCTCCATGCTACAAGCACACTCTGGCAAGGGCAATCAGGGCCCAGTATTCTTGACCTTCCACGCCTGGAAGTAGTCTCTGCCTATGAGTATGGGTAATGAAAGGGAGACTCTGACCTCTTGACTGCACTTGCCTGGAACATAGCCTCTGTAATCTGGGTTGGGGGGCAGGAATGAGAAACGCTGGTGGCCCTGCCCCTCATGGGGAGACCCAGGAAGCTGAGGGGAGAGGGAGCCTTGTGTTACTGGCTGCACATGCTAAGGACTGGATCTCCCACCACCTTGTTCTGGGTGGAGGGGAGGAAGGAGGCAGTTCATGGATCAAATGCCTTGAACTCTCACTGTTCTTACTGAGATGTAGTAGATTTTCTTGAGTAAATACTTCCTCATTTTCTGTATGACCTCAGAACAATTTTCAAAAACTTTAAATGGTTGTTAAAACATAATTTTCACCAATTAAGGTATGTCACTCAGGAGAGGGTCCAAGGAGCTCCTCAGGCTGCCATTCCAGAAGATATATGCTTTATTTCTTACATGCATGCACTACTAGAACAATGTGAATCAGAAGTGGTTGAGTGAACATACTTGCCTTGCTATGGATCTTAGAGGGAAAGCATTCAGTGTTTCACCATAATGTTTAATGTTAGCTGTGTGATTTTCAAAGATGTCCTCTAGAAGTCTAGAAAAGTTACCTTCTATTTCTAGTTTGCTGAGAAGTTTTATCATGAATTGTTATGGGATTATCGTCAATTACTTTTTGCATGTGTCTATGGAGATGACTGATTACATGGTTTTTATATTTTGGCTTGTTAATATGATGAGTTACAACAGATTGATTTTCAAAAGTTAAACCAACCTTGCATTCCTTGAATAAACCCCACTTAGTCACCATATATTATCTTTTGAAATGGACAAAATATCTGCCAAAATTTTATTTAGACATTTTTTTCATGTATGTTCTTGAAGACTACTGGCACATATTTTTATTTTTATTTTCTTGTAATTTCTTTGTCAGTTTTCATATTAAAGTAATGTTGATCTCATAAAATAAATTGGAAAGTGTTCTGCCCTCTTCAGTTTTCTGAAGGACTTGCATCAAATCAAGATTATTTTAACAATGAAACCATCTGAGACCTTTCAAGTGTTTTTTGTGAGAAGGTTTTAAAATTAAATTCCATTTCTTTAATAACTATAGAGCTTGTTTGCTCATCTTATTCTTGAATGAACTTCAGTAGTATGTCTTCCAAGGAATCTGTCAGTTTCACCCACATTGTCAAATTTATTGGCAGATTTTTATTCACAGTATTCCCTTATTTTTCTTTTAATGTATCTAGTATGTGTAGTACTATAACCTCTCTCATTCCTGATATTGGTCATTTGTTTGTTCTCTCTTTTTTCCTAATCAGTCTGGCCAGGGATGTACAAATTTTATTTATCTGCTCAAAGAACCAGTTTTTGAGTCAATTATTTTTCTCTATTTTGTTTCCTATTTCATTGATTTGGACTCTGGTATTTATTATTTCACATTTTCTGCTTAATTTTTGTTTCATATGCTCTTATGTTCCTAGTTTCTCAAGGTAGCAGTCAGGCCATTAATTTGAGACCTTTCTTCTTTAATATAAAAAAAAGATTTTAGTGCTACAGATTTCCTTGTAAATGCAATTTTAGTGGCAACCCACAAATTCTGATGTGCAATGTTTTCATGTTAGTCCATTCAAAATAACTTGTAATGTCTTCTCTGTTGTCTACTTTGACCCCTGGGTTATTTAGAGGTGTTTATTTTGTTTTCAATATTTGGATATTTTCCAGACATCTTCAGTTTTTGATTTCTAATTTAACTCCAGTATGGTCACAGACCATATTTTAAGTGATCTGAACCTGAATCCTTTTAAAGTTATGAAATTTCTTTTATGTCCCCAAAATATGCTCTATTTTGGTAAATGTTCCATATATACTTGAAAATAATGTATTCTAATGTTGGAGGGTAGAATTGTTTTATAAATGTGAATTACGTCCAGTTGGTTTATAGTGTTAAGGCTTCTGTAACCTTGTTGATTTTCTATTTGTTCTATCAAATATTGAGGGGAGTGTTGCGAGCTCCAACTACATTTGTGGATTTGCATATTTCTCCTACATATTTTACAGCTCTACTAGGTGCAGAAACATATAGGATTGTATGTTCTCTTGATGAATTGACCCCTTTATAAAAAATGAACTCCTTTAACCCTTGTAATATTATTTGCCCTGAAATCTACTTTGATATTAATATATCTATTCCAGATTTCTTTAGACTTGTGTAAGCATGGTATATTTTTTCATGCTTTTACTTTTGACCTATTTTTATCTTTATATTTAAAATGCTTTTCTGTAGTCAGTTTTTTTTGTTAATGTTTCTGTGTTTGGGGTTGTTTGCATTTCTTGGTTCTGTGAACTTATGGTTTTCATCAAATTTAGAAAATATTTACCTTCTGTTGTCTCCTCTCCTCGTGGACTTTACTGCATATTAAGCAGCTTGAAGCTGTGCGACAGTTCACTAATGTATCTTTTTTGCCTTTTTTTCAGTATTTCTTTTTGGATAGCTTCTATTGCTATGTTTTCAAGTTCATTAAATTTTTCTCCTGCAATTTCTAATCTGCTCATAATTTTATCCAGTGAATTTTTCATCTCAGAGTTATAGTTTTCATCTCTAGATACTTGAGTCTTTTATTTTCTTCCACATCTCTACTTATCTGTTTGAATATCTAGAATACAGTTATGATAACAGTTTTTATGTCCTTATCTGCTTAATTTTGATATCTGTGTCAGTCCTGGGTCAATTTTGTTGCTTTGTCTCTTCATTATGAGTCATATTTTCTGGCTTCAATGCAATGTAATCTATGAATGAATGCCAAACATTATGAATTTTACCCTATTGGATGCTAAATGGTTTTGTATTCTTATGAATATTCTTAAGGATTTTTTACTGTGATGCAGTTAATTTACTTGGTAACACTTTGATCTGTTGGGACTCGCTTTTAAGCTTTGTAGTGTCTATTCTAGGGCTAATTATTCCCCCACTACTGAGGCAAGACCCATCTTATTACTCTATCCAAGGCCTATGAATCATGAGTTACTTTTTTACTCTAGTTGGTGAGAAGAGGCACTATTTCCAGCCCTGTGTGATTATTGTACTCTATTCCCCTTTATCCTTTCAGATGGTTCTTCCCTGTTTTCAGGCAGTCTCCTCATGTTTCCATCAGTAATCAGCTGAATGCTCAAGGGAAGACCCTCCAAAGGTCTCCCACTTTCTTTCTGTGCATCATTTTCCTCTTTGGTAATCTGCCTTTGAACTCTAGCTGCCTTGGTCTCCCAGGACTCTCAGTTGCATCTCCTCAATTTAAGGAGACCACCGGGCTCAGCCTGGGTTCCAGTCTATGCCACAGCCTGGAAACTCTTTCATGGCATTAAGCTGGGGCATGCACAGGCTTAGTGTGGTGGTCTGAAGCTGTATGTACCAAAGAAAAACATGTTCTTAATTCTAATCTCTTTCTGTGGTTGTGAACCCATTGTGAGTAAAACCTTTTGATGAGGTTAATTTAGTTAAGGTGTGTCCCACTTCAACCAGGATGGGTCTTTATTACAGAGGTCCTTTATAAATGGAATGAATACAGAGGAGAAAAAGCCATGGAAGCAAGCTGAAAGCAATGAAACCAGGAGGAGAAGGGAGAGAACAGCCAACAACACCATGTGCCTTGCCATGTGGCAGAGGAGCCAAGGATTGCTGGCACCAGACTTTGGGAAGAAAGCGTCACATGATGATGCCTTATTTTGGAATTTTCCTGGCTTCAACCATTGAGTGAATAAATTCCCATTTTTATAATCCAACCTATTTCCTGGTATTTGCTTTGAGTAGCCTAGGAAAACGTGCAACCAAGAAGTTAGGAATTAACAAATGGTTATGATTATTAAATCATTTTATAGATATTTCTTTTTACTTTCTAAGTGTATTAGAATAACCAGAAAGAAATACCTGAAATCATCAAACTGTAATCTAGTTGCCTTGATATTTGATGATTATAACCCTTATCTTGTGCCCTTGTGATTGCAAAAAGTTTGTGACTGACCCTTATTTGTACCCATTTTATCCAGTTTTGTGACTTTAGAGTCTTGTGATCTCTAAAGACAGCCCCTAATATTTATCAATGAAGGGTCTTGGGTCAGCTGAGAACTAATCCACCCCAAGTCCAAAGTTATCTTGATAACTGAAGCTGGATCTAACCAAAATGGGCCTGGCTGACATGTGCAGTAGCTTAACCTTTAACCTATAAGTAGCCTATATCTCATTATAATGCTAAAAATCATGCCCAGCATCATAGTAAGGCTGCCATTTACTTACAAACATTCTGGGACTAAGCATGTAACCAATCTGCACATACTCAATAATGAAATCACCTCTAATGATATCACCTAGAGCCACTGTGCTCATTATTCTAAAACCTGTCCATCTTTGATACTATAAAACCACCAGACTAACTACAGTTTGGGGAGACAGGGTTTTTGGCCAATAAGCAATCTGATCTCCTGGTTTTTGCCTAGCAATGAACTCTATCTCTCTTTGAAACCCTGGTATCTCAGGAATTGGTCGTTTGAGCGCATCAGGCATAGAATTCCTGGCCTTTGTCTAGTATTAACCAACACACTTACCTTGTATCCTGTTTCTCAGGGATCACTGTTGTTCATTTTCTGGTATCATGTCTTGCAACAATTGTTTCACATCTTTTGTCTGATTTCTTGGTTGTTTCAGGTAGGAGGGTAAATCCAATTCCTGTTCCTCCACTGTGGTCAGTAATGGAAGTTCCTGGATTGGATCCCGAATCAGAAAAAAAAAATGATAAATGTCTTGAGACAACTGGCAAAATTCGAACATGGGCTGAAGAGTACACAAATGTATTTATTCACGTTAAATTTGCTGCTTCTGAGAATTGTACTGTGGTTTTGTAAGAGATTTATCCTTGCTCATAAGAAACATATAAAGTACTCAGAAGTAAAGGGAATGAGGTCTACAACTTATTCTCAAATGATTCAGAAGTAGAAATATAAAATATACAAATAGACTTGATGAAACAAATGTGGCAAAATATCAAGATTGAAGATTCTGGGGAAGGATATATGAAAATTCTTTGCCCTTTTTTTGCAACTTTTCTATAAGTTAAAAATTATTTCAAAATAAATGGGATATGAGCCCTCTATCCTGGAGCTTGCCCTGATGAAGCTCGTTACTGCAAAGGAGAGGCTAAATCTGCTTATAATTGTGCCTAAGAGTCTCCCCCTGAATACCTCTTCATTGCTCAGATGTGGCCCTCTCTCTCTAGCTAAGCCAACTCACTGCCCTCCCCCCTACATGGGACCTGACTCCCAGGGGTGTAAATCTCCCTGGCAATGCAGGATATGACTCTCGGGGATGAATCTGGACCTGGCATCATGGGATTGAGAACATCTTTTTGAACAAAAGGGGGATAAAAAATGAAACGAAATACAGCTTCAGTGGCTGAGAGATTTCAAATGGAGCTGAGAAGTCACTCTGGTGGACATTCTCATGCACTATATAGATAACACTTTTTAGGTTTTAATGTATTGGAATGGCTAGAAGTAAATACCTGAAACTACCAAACTCCAACCCAGTAGCCTTGACTCTTGAAGACAACTGTATAACAATGTAGATTACAAGGGGTGACAGTGTGATTCTAAAAACCTTGTGGATCGCACTCCCTTTATCCAGTGTATGGATAGATGAGTAGCAAAATGGGGACAGACGACTAAATGAAGATTGGGGTGGGATGCGGGTGATGATCTGGGTGTTCCTTTTTACTTTATTTTTTTATTCTTATTTTTATTCTTTCTGGTATAAAGAAAATGTTCAAAAATAGATTGGGGTGATGCATGCATAACTATATGATGGTACTGTGAACAGCTGATTGTACACCATGGATGACTGTACAGTATATGTATATATCTCAATAAAACTGAATTTAATTTAAAAATGGGATAATAAATTCATTGACAAATGACAAAACTAGCATTTGGTGTTACGAGTCATGATAGACTACTTTTGAGAAGAGGAGCTAGGTAGCCCAGGGGTTGGAAACTCCCTCCCTTAGGGACAAGGGTGGAGTATTGAGCACAGACACTGGAGGTCACTGAGGCTAATCACTGTTGGTAATATATGTTCATAAGACTCAGCTGAAGTTTCTTTGTATCCAAATCTTATGAGGCTCTGCTGAAATCCACATTCATGAGACTCAGCTGAGGTTTCTTTGTTATCAACTCTAGCGAGGGTCTTCTCTTCCTCTTGTTGGCCTGGATCATTGACTTCCATTTTCTAACCAGGGTTCAATGGGAAAAATCTTCCTGTAAGACCATAATTAAAATGCATGGGTAACTTTTTGGCTGGTGTGTTCTTTGGTCTTGGGGTTGAGTCGGGCTGGAGCAGGCAGTCATAATAGAGAACGGGGCTTCAGGTGCTGATAGTGTTTGAACTCTTGGCGAGTACATAGTGTTAGCTGCTTTTGTGAGTCACTTATCTTTCAAGTCATGACATGCATTTTTGTAAATTTTTTAATTCTTCAATACAAATTTTTTACATGGAGGGAAAAACAGATTCAGATATAACAACTCTAGGATCTCTTTCTTCCTGGGACTTCTTTCCTGAATCTCTGGGGAAATGTCTCAGATCAGGTTGATGGCCCCCTAGGAGGTCCTCCTCCTCACTTCAAAACAGCAGTTTTATTTCTATGGTTTGGAGTTGATGCCTAAACCCAAAGTAAAACTTCAGTTTAACCTTTAATCTTAACCAATAGCTCCAAATTGCCACACCTCTTAGAAGCTGAATCTTCATTAAACTTGAATCAGTTCTGCTGAACAGGCAGAACAGATACAGTAGAGGGATCTAGAAGCTGGAGAAATTCATCAGACTCAAATGCTCTGAACAGATACCAAAAATCCCTGACAACGAAAGGGCCATATGAATAGCATCATTCTGCAAATTTATTTCAACATCATTTCCTAGAACCCCTTCCTACCCACTTCCTAGGACCACTGTGCTAAATGACGTGAAAATAAACAATTTGGGCAAAACTCTTTTTGGTGTTTTTAGCTAAGGCAGTACATTTGAAAGGGAATGAAATTTGGAATAGAATAAAATAGCTTTATGTTTCTTTTAATATTTTTTCATGATTTCTAGTGATGGTACATGTTTTTCATATATTTATTGGCTTAATTTCTTTTCTATAACTGCATTTCAAAACTTGTTTCTTTTTTCTTAACAGCTTTGAAATTGTATCTTATAACGTATCACAGAGTCAATAGTATGTGTTAGTTTAGTTAATCATATATTTTCTTTTGCAGTAGTAAATAAAATAATGATGCATCTGGCAATCCATGGCTCCTAGATTGGATGAGAAGCAGCAATGGGATATTCTTACTCTTATTTTTATTGAAAGTTAGATGTTCGTATTTCCACTGATTTGTAAGGACAATTTATTAAGACTGTGAAATATGAGACTCATACTTTTAAAATATATTTTCTCAGTTTGTGTTTTAAATTTGGGTATATATGTTTTTGAAATTGGACTTCTAATTATTTCACAGTAAAATTTACCAGTTTATATCCTTTATGGTTTCTGCTTTTTGTTTCCAGCTATCTCTATATATTACTTAAAATCTTTTAATTACATTTTAATTGATGGTTTACTTTTCAAATATTGAATTTATGTAACATTTATTGTAACATGTGAAATAAAGATCCAATCTTATTTTCTCAACACCATCTGCTGAATGAAATGAAATTTTAACATATGCTCAATTTTTATGTATATGTGGATGTTTCTGTTCTTTTCTGAAGTCAGCACCAAGTTTTCCAATCGTTTATAATTTGCCTTCCCCCCCCAAAAAAAGAAAAAATCCTGGCTCTTCTAACGGCTTATACATTTCCTGAGGAAGTCAGAAATTGTTCTGTCAAGTTAAAAAACAACAAACCTCCAAACCAAGCTCTCCCAACAAAGAATTTTATTAAGGTTTTGATTGAAATTGTGCTAAGTTTTATAGGGTCCTTGGTAAGGGAAAATGCAAATCTGAAACCACATTGAATGTTCTTTGGTGCTAAAAGGGAAAGAGACCTTTTTCCACATCCCTTTTCTTAGCGCATTTCCTTGAGAAAACTTGTAAGTGCAAATCCTTTCCCAGTCCCTTTGAGAGGTATGTAAATCTTTTGTAAAGGTAAATAAGTCTGTTACCAGTTTTATAATCCAGGAAATGTCTTTCCTAATAACCTCAGCACCATGTCTCTGAAATGCAAACATCAAGGAAGCTAGAGCAACCCCACCTCCTTGCCTCTGTGAGAGTTTAGCCTAAGTGCCTGGCTGCAAGTTGTAACTACCTGCTTGTCTTAAAAGATATACGAAGTTGTATTCTTCATGTGAATAAAGGCAATTAAGTAACACAGTTGGCTGCCCCAATTAGGTGAATTTAGGATGAACTATAGGTAGCAAATGTTGCTGTCAAGTCCTCTTATTTGGGGAAAAGTTATCTTTCATCTTATGACTCTGCCTGGTTATACATGAAAGAGGGACATTTTTGTCTGGAAGCTCATTAGCAGATTGCCTGTGATGTGCATGGCAGTCTGCTTTAATCCTTATTCAATAGTAAAACTTTTTCCTTCTTTTCTACAGTTGTGGAGAGGATTTTCTGGGTTGGCAAGAAACTATTTCCCCAACACCTCCCACAATGAAAACTGATGCGTGTGTCTGTATTTGTTTACATATACAATACATATATGCATGCATCTATAAATATATACATCTCCTTATATGGATCCCACACATTTTACAATTAATTTTATTATAAAAAATTAATATTTTTAAAATTGCACGAAAACTAATTTCTCTTGTTGGCACAAGAGTAAATTGGTATCATAAAGTTACTGACTGGGATAGAGAATCAGTATATATTCCGTAGTGAAATGACAGTTACCAAATTTTATGCAATTAGGATAAAAATCGTGTAAAATTTTTAGAAGGGTGTGCGTCTAACGTCAAGCTTTTTCGTTTTCTTTTGGGAAGTGGTGTGTATAGCACCCGTCTTTTCGCTCCAGTTTATACATGTTTACTATTGTACTACACGCTTCGTGTATCGTTTGCACATTTTCAAAAGCCAGCATTCCTAAGATAAAGTCATGTGTTAGGGGTACTATTGTTTGAGTGGAACACAAGACTATTCCCAGGTACTTTACTTAAATTTCTCACCAATATTCATCGCACCACGTCACAGTAGCCCAATGTCTTCAAGGCTCCAGGGTGTGGTGGCGTCGGTTGGGGTCAGCCATCGCTGAGGGTGTCGGAAGGACAAGGCCTCCTGGAAACCCCGGCAGCTGGAGCCCACCCCGGCCTCCGCGACGTCCTCACCAAGCCGCGCAGCCCCCCCGAGGCGCGCTCTGCGCATGTGCAGCCGCCGCGCACTCCCGCTGTCCCCGTCTGTGTCTCGCGCCGCGGCGGCGGAGGGCTCGGCGGCCTCCGGGCTTCCGCGGGGACTCAGAGAGCTGGGCAGGAATCGGCGCGGGCCGGGAGCGGAGGCCGAGCCCCTGCAGGTGTGTCCGAGGCCGCTCTGCGGGCACCAGGCCGGGAGGGGGCAGCGAGGTCTCGGCGACTGGGCGGCGTCCGGGGCCTTGGGAGCCGCCGCCGCCTCCAGGGGGCTGAGGAGGGGTCGGGAAAGGGTCAGGGCGCGGCCTGGAGAAGGGCAGCGGCAGAGGTCAGGGGAGGGCGGGGGAAGGGGGCCTTGGAGGCGTCAGGAGGGAGCTGGGGAGGGGGCCGGGAGGGGGCGGGTGGGCGGCGGCTGCCTCTTTCCCACTCTGGCGGGACGGCCCTCGAAGGCCTGGGGCGGTGGCGCGCACAGCGGGGATGGTCGCGCCCTGGGCCGGCCGCGCGTGACGTGGACCCCGCACCCGCCGAGTGTGGGCCGGCGGGTCTGCGGTGCTGGCTGCTTAGACGTCCCGTACTGTACCCGGGGAGACCCGGGCCCAAAGCCTGCTCTGCTGGTAAATGGGCAGCCTCATCTCCGCACCCCTCAATTAATAGCTCTTAATTGAATCTGTTACTAACCCATTTACCACCAACACGCAACCTCTAGCGTCGTCGTGTTCTGTATTAAATAGGATAGGATATAAAGTATGGTAAATTCTCAGAGGTGAGCTGCCGTTAGTATTACAAAGCATAAGGTTCATTATTGGCTTATTTAACCAACCTAACCATCCTTTGGATCGATATTACCATCTACATTTTAATAAATAGGGCAACTAAAAGTTCAGAAAGGAGAACTGATTCGCCCTGTATTGCTAAGTTAGCAGATAAATGAATAGGGATTTAAAGTCACATTTATTATATTCTGTAGTCTATTCCCTTTCCCACACTGAAACCCACAGTCTTTGTCCCTGAGCACCACCAGGACGGAATTGTGTAGTGTAGTGGCCCTGATCTTATCTCCTCAGAACCCTGAGGTCAAAAGCGTAATTAACCTCCATCCTCATCCTCCAACTTGGCTTTCAGAGGACTGCTGAAGAGAACAATGTAAATGGAAACCACAAATTGAGTCCTCAGTGTTAAATTTTACTAGAGAACCTGGGAATCCTCTTCAGGCCAGAGGTCTATAGAGAGGGAAAATGGGACTGATTTTTTTAAAAGATGAAAACTGGGATTCATCGATGCTCCATATTATGGAAGTGATATAATGCCTCTGATGGGTTCCTGGTATCTGGGTCTCCTGATTAGTCATTGTGTAAAAGCACCAGGCTGGCTGGGAGTGGTTTCTGCTCAAGAGGATTTCAGTTTTATGGCATCTAGTTGTTTTTGCTACAGACAAAAAGTAGCTGATTTGGGATTATGGTGCCTCATTGTTATTTTAGTTTGTGCGTCTGTCAGCAGACTAGATAGTCATACCAGAGTTCATTAAAGCCTAATTAAACTTTACACTAGGCCCAGCCCAAGGTTTGAGGTGACAGTGAATTCCAGGACACTGTATTGGATTTGTGGCCCTGGGGGAAGGCATAAATCAGAATGGTACATGAAAGCTTGTTCAAAGTTGTCTATTTCTTCCTCATTTTAAAGATAATAAAGTTGTAACTAAGTCACTAGATTCCTGAGTATTGGAGCCCTGAGGAGAACTGAAGTCTCCAGGTCTACGCTGTGTATCATACTGAAGTCAAAACAAGCTTCTTGGAAAAGTGATTTGAGAAGCTGCAATTTACGGAGAAGAAACATTTCATTGTTGAGAGCTTTCAAAAGACTTTCCAACCTTGTGGAATTTAATCTATTAATAGGAAATACTGTTATGACATGTAGCTTCAAAATCATTCCATAGCAATAAATATTTGTCTTCAGCATCATTTGTAATACCAGCGTAGGGTTCCATCATTGAATATATTATACACCTTAACTAGTTTGCTGTTATCGGATGTTTAAGTTTTCAGTTCCTTTGTGTTAAATACTATAAACAGACACATAATTTTCAAAGCGACGAATAAGAAAGAAACGTTTAGATTTACACAATAGAAATATCCCAGGTTCATCAAGATTATATTAGAGTCACTTACGGGCAGGTGGGCAACCATCGTGGCCCTTCTTATTGCTTCGCACATGTCAAAGAGATATTTTTCCAGAGGTTTATTGTTTACTGAAATGTTGTATGGAAATTTCTTAGATGATTCCTGGAGCTCCAAGATAAGGTTTCCTGTGACTTGTCATTCAACTTACCCTGCCCTGGCTTCATAGTTTCTACCTTTTCCCAAGAGCAGCAGAAAATGAATAAATTCCAGGTGAGTTGTTTAGCCCTCATTTTGTATCATAGTGTGTTTGTGTGTGTGTGTGTTAATAACTTTTATGAAAACAGCCCATTAAAGTGAAAATAGTTAAAAGTCACTTTCAAGGAAAATATTCTTAAAATAACCAATAAATTTCAAAATGTACTCTCTAGTCCCCAGTACCCTTTCCAGAGTTCTGTGAGGTGAAAATTATTTTTGTAATACTAACATGCTAACTGTTGATGTTTGCACTGATAGTGCAAAAGCAGTAATGAATAGATTGCTGCTTTTGAGCATGAAGCAAGACAGTGACACCATTCTTATAGTTTAAAATTTCTTTTTTATTAGAGAATTTTTGGTTTTACAGAGCAATCATGCATAAATACAGGATTCCCATATACCACCCCACCGCCAACACATTGCCTTGATACGGAACATTTGGTTACAATTGATGATAGCACTTTTTTGTAATTGTATTATCTTTTTAACAGTAGTTACCTTTGTTACAATTGATGAATGACCATTAAAATAGTGCTATTAACCATCATCTACAGTTTATATTAGGTGTTTTTTTCCCATATACCACCGTATTATAAATACCTTGTGTTAAGTGTCATACATTCATTATAATTCATGAAAGAACATGCTTATACTTATACTATTTACTATAGTCCATGGTCTTTGGTCTACAATAGGGTTTACTGTGTTATACAATCATGTTTCATCTTTTAATTTTTTTCTAGTAACGTATATGACCTAAAGTTTCCCCTTTTTAACACATTCACCTGTATAATTCAGTGCTGTTAACGACACTCACAATAATATTCTCCCATCATCACAATCCATTTCCAAATCTTTAGCATAAACCTAAGTGAAAATTCTGTATAAATCAAGCATCAACTCCCCATTCTCTAACCATGGTCTATCCCCTGGTAATGTATATTCTAGAATTTAACTCTAGAAGTTTGCTTATTATAATTAGTTCGTATCAGTGAGACAATACAATATATGTCCTTTTGCTTCTGGCTTATTTCACTCAGCGTATTGTCCTCAAGGCTCATCCATGTTGTTGCTTTCATCAGGACTTCATTCCTTTTTATGGTTACATAATATTCCATTATATGTATATACCACATTTTGTTTATCTGTTCATTGGATAATGGACACTCGAGTTGCTTCCACCTTTTGGCAATTATGAATAATGCCTCTGTGAACATCGGGATGCAAATATCTGCTTGATTCCCTGCTTTCAGTTCTGGGTATACCTTGTAGTGAGGTTGCTGGGTCATACAGCAATTGCTGAGTCATACAGTAATTCTCAATTTAACTCCCTGAGGAACTGCCAAACTGTCTTCCACAGTGCACCATTTTACATTCCCACCATCAATGAATGAGTGTACCTGCTTCTCCACATCCTGTCCAGTTCTTGTAGTTTTTTTTTTTTTAATAGTAGCCATTCAAGTGGGGTATGAAATGATGCCTCATTGTGGTTTTGAGTTGCATTTCCCTGTTGAGCATCATTGCATGTGCTTTTTAGCCATTATCTATCCTCATTGGAGAAATGTCTATTCAAGTCTTTTGCCCTTTTGTTAAATGGGTTGCTTGTCTTTTTATTGTTGAGCTATAGGATTTCCTTATATATTCTGGATATTAAACTCTTATCAGATATGTGCTTTCCAAATATTTTCCTGCATTCCTTTGATGCACAAAAGTTTTTGCTTTTAATTGGGTACCATTTTTCTATTTTTTTTTCTTTTGTTGCTTGTGCTGTGGGTGTAAAGTCTAAGACAGCATTCTCTAACATAAAATCCTGATGATGCTTCCCTATGTTTTCTTCCAGAAGTTTTAGAGTCCTGGTTCTTATATTTAGGTCTTTGACCATTTTGAGTTAATTTTTGTATAAGGTGTGGGATAGGTGTCTCCATTCAGTTCTTTTGCATATGGAGATCCAGTTCTCCCAGCACCATTTGTTGAAGAGACAGTTCTTTCCCAATTGAGTGGACTTGGTCGCCTTGTCAAAACTCAGTTGGCCAGAGAAGTGAGGGTCTATTTCTGAACTCACTCAATTCCATTGGTCTATATATCCTTGTGCCAGTACCATGCTGTTTTGAACACTGTAGCTATGTAATAAGTTTTAAAGTCAGGAAGTGTGACTCTTCCAACTTTGCTCTTCTTTTTCAACATGGCTGTAGCTATTAGGGGCCCCTTATCCTCCCAAATAAATTTGACATTGGCTTTTCCATTTCTGCAAAGAAGGGTATTGGAGTTTTGATTGAGATTACATTGAATCTGTAAATAATTTTGGGTAGAATTAGGTAGAATCTTAACAATACTTAGTCTTCCAGTCTATGAGCATGGAATGCCCTTCCATTTATTTAGACCCTCCTTGATTTCTTTTAGCAAAGTTTTGCACTTTTCCATGTATAAGTTGTTTGCATCATTGTTTAAATTTATTTATTCCTAGATACATCATTCTTTTAGTTGCTATTGTAAATGGAATTTTTTTCTTGATTTCTTCCTCAGATTGCTCAATACTAGGGTATAGAAATGCTACTGATTTTTGAGTATTGATCTTGTACCCTGCCAATTTGCTGAATTCATTTATTAGCTCTAGTACCTTTGCTGTAGATTTTTTGGGACTTTCTATATATAGGAGTATATCATCTGCAAATAGGGAAAGCTTTACTTCTTCCTTTCCAGCTTGGATGCCTTTTATTTCTTTTTCATTCCTAATTACTATAGCTAAAACTTCCAGTACACTGTTAAACATTGGTGGGCTTTTGGAATTTTGATATGCTGTTGAAATTTCACCTGTTAATTTGTCAGATCTTTGAAGCAAGTTTATCTGTTTTTGGCTAGCTGCTTTAAAAAAAGAACTCTTTTACTTTAGTGTATTTATGTGTGGATTTCTCTTTATTCCATTAAGACTTATTGTACTTCCTTTGGGTTGAATATTTGAGTTCTTTGAGTATTATTTTATTTCCTTTATTGACTTTAAAGCCCAATTTTTTTTATTTACTCTGGAGACTAGACTATGCATAATTAATTTATCACAGTATTTTCTTACAGTCTATCTTCAAATAATATTATACTTATTCATGAACAATGCAACAAACTTCTACATATACTTTTAACCCCAAATACTTATGCCTTTTTTATTGTATTTTTTCCAGGATCTCAACCCATCAAATCCTGCTGCCTGTGTTGCTTTGATATTTTGTACAATTATTTTTAGTGTGTGTTTTGGTTCTTTTTACTCTGGGTTTTGTTTTATGTTTTAATTATTTATTTTTTAACTTATACTCAACAAAATTCACTCTTTTGGGTGTTCATTTAGTTTTGACACATGCATAAAGGCATATAATCATCACCAAAGTCAAAATACAGAACAGTTCTAGCACCTCAGATTTCTCTTGGTTTCCCCTTTATAGCCAGTTCCACCACTAATTCCTGGCAGTTATTAAATTATTCTTCATCTGTATAATTTTGCCTTTTCCAGACTGTCATACAAATTGAGTTATATGGTCTGTTTTTTTGTGTGTTTGTATATATATGTATGTATGTATGTGTATATATATGTGTATATATATATATATATATATATAATTGAGATTGTTCACATACCATACAACTATCCAAAGATCCAAAGTGTACAATCAGTTATACACGGTACCATCATACAGCTGTGCATCCATCACCACAGTCTTTTTTCAATTTGTAGAACATTTTCATCACTCCAGAAAAGAATAAAGACAAAAAAAAGGAAACTCAGATCCTTCCATACCCTTTACCACACCCCCCCTCCATTGCTTCATACTTTTGGTGTAGTACATTTGTTACTGTTGATGAAAGAATGTTAAAATACTACTAACTGTAGTATATAGTTTGCAATAGGTATATTTTTCCCTATATGCCTCTCTATTATTAACTTCTAATTATGGTGTTACACATTTGTTCCATTTCATGGGAGAGGTTTCTGATATTTGTGTAGTTAATCATGGACATTGTCCACCACAAGATTTAATGTTTTATACATTCCCGTCTTTTAACCTCCAACTTTCCTTCTGGTGACATATGTGATTCTGAGCTTACTCTTTCCAACACTTTTCAGCATACCATTCAGCACTGTTAGTTATTCTCACAATGTGCTACCATCACCCCTGTCCATTTCCAAACATTTAAGTTCACCCTAGTTGAACATTCTGCTCATAGTAAGAAACTGCTCCCCATTCTTTAACCTCATTCTGTATCCTGGTAACTTATATTTCATGTCTATGAGTTAACATATTATCATTAGTCCTATCAATGAGACCCTGCAATACCTGTCCTTATGTGTCTGTCTTATTTCACTCAATATAGTGAACTCATGGATTCTTCATCAACCCATTTCTAAGATGGTTTTGTTCACACACCATACACTCCTTCTTAAGTAAATAATCGTTGGTTCTCTGTATAGTCACGTATTGATGTATTCAGCACCATCGCCACTGTCTGTATAAGGACATCTCCATTTCTTCCACAAAGACAGAAGAAGACTCAAAGAAGGCAGAGAGGCAAAAGAAAAAGAAAAGAGAAAGAAAAAAAACTTGATAGCTAGAAAGTGACAAAAGGAAAGATAGCATTAACATAAAGTAGAATAAGGAGTCAGACAACATCAGTGACAAAAGGAAAGATAGCATTAACATAAAGTAGAATAAGGAGTCAGACAACATCACCAATGCCAGGAGTCCCATACCCTTCCCCTATTCCCCACCCCCCCATACGCATTTAGCTTTGGCATATTGCCTTTGTTATATTAAAGGAAGCATAACAGAATGTTTCTGTTAGTTCTAGCCTCTAGTTTGCATTGATTGTATTTTTCCCCCAATCCCACCCTATTTTTGACACCTTGCAATGTTGACATTCATTTGTTCTAACTCATGTAAAAACATTTGTACCTTTTATTACAATCATTGAGCACCCTAAGTTCCCTGAGTTACACAGTCCCAGTCGTTATCCTTCATCTTTTGTTCTGGTGTCCCACATGGTCCCAGCCCTCCTCCTTCAACCATACTCACAGTCATCTTTGTTGAGTGTACTTACATTGCTGTGCTACTATCTCCCAAAATTGTTTTCCAAACCTCTCACTCCTGTCTTTTTCTTTCTGTCTGTAGTGCTCCCTTTAGTGTTTCCTGTAAAGCAGCTATCTTGTTCACAAACTGTCATTGTCTGTTTGTCAGAGTATATTTTAACCTCTCCCTCGTATTTAAAGGATAGTTTTACTGGACGTAGGATTCTTGGTGGTTTTTCTCTTTCAGTATCTTAAATATATCACCCCACTTCCTTCTTGCCTCCATGGTTTCTATTGAGAAATCCGCACACACATAGTCATATCAAGCTTCCTTTGTATGTGACAGATCATTTTTCTCTTGCTGCTTTCAGGATTCTCTGTTTATGTTTGACATTTGATAATCTGATTATTAAGTGTCTTGGTGTAGGCCTATTCAGATCTGTTCCGTTTGGGTACACTGTGCTTCTTGGATCCGTAATTTTATGTCTTTCATAAGAGATGGGAAATTTTCATTGATTATTTCCTCTATTATTGCTTCTGCCCCTTTTCCCTTCTCTTCTCCTTCTGGGACAACAATAACACACACATTCTTGCTTTTTATTTTGTTCTTAAGTTCCCGGAGATGTTGCTCATATTTTTCCATTCTTTTCTCTATCTGTTCTTTTGTGTGTTTGCTTTCAGGAGCCTTGTTCTGCAGTTCCTGAGTGTTTTCTTCTGCCTCTTGAAATCTGCTGTTGTGTTTCCATTGTGTCTTTCATCTCTTGTGTTGTGCCTTTCATTTCCATAGATCCTGCCAGTTGGTTTTTCGAGCTTTCAATTTCTACCTTATGTACAGCCAGTGTTTTCATTATACGCTTCAGCTCTTTGGCCTAAACTTTTTGAATTGACTTGTTATTAGTTGTTTCAATTCCTGTATCAGTTGAAGTGTAAATCTGTTCTTTTGACTGGGCCATAACTTCATTTTTCTTAGTGTAGTTTGCAGTTTTCTGTTGTCTAGGCATGGTTTCCTTGGTTACCCCAATCAGGTTTTCCCAGACCAGAACAGGCTTAGGTCCCAGAAGGAAGAAGTATTCAGTATCCTGTTTCCCTGAGGGTGTGTCTTAGAAAATTGGTACACCCTGTGATGCTTCAGGTCACTGTGCTTTTCTGCCCAGCAGGTGGTGCCTGTCAGCCTATAATTCCAGACTGGTGTAAGGAGGTGTGGCTCTTTTTCCCCAAGTTCTGAATGAAAGGCAGGTAGTAGAGCTGGGCCCCATTCCTTTCCTCTTAAAGAGTAGATAGATCCCCCTAGGGAGAGTTCATCAGCATTTCAATGGTCTTTGTCTGCCTGTGCTATCTTCACCCTTGTCTGGGTCACAGTGTTGGGAACTGAAAATGGC
>PVKY010003962.1:0-20276 GCA_004027775.1 Bradypus variegatus
AGAAGGTTGACTCAGGAACCTGAATAACTAGCAAGAGAAAAGTGGGAGGGGCCCAGTGGAGAGGGGGCGGGGTAGCATGAGGGTCTTTGCGGTGGATGCTGGGGGAGCTCCTTGGGGAAGCCCCAGCTGCAGAGCGGTTTCCAGAAGTCAAGACCAAGAAGGTGGCAAGGCCTGGGGTGACAGTGAGGCCTTTTGCCTGTTTTCCCTTTTCTCAAGCAGCTACTCACCTTGCTTAGGGGTCAAGCAGCTGTTTCACCTGAACTTGGCTCACCCTTAACAGACTTGACCCTTCCCCCGCCTACCCTTGAGCTTTGACCTTTCTACCCCCACCAAGGCTGCCTTCCTTCCCCTTCTGGAGCCATCCCCAGGGGGTCCTCTGCTCTGAATTTCCCTGTGAAAAGGTGTCAACCACAAACTCTAGGGGCCCTGTACCGTTGGTTGGCAACAGCTGACACAGGAGCCAGGACCTAGGTCTTTCCCCAAGGAAGCTTTTCCTGAACAGTGGGCCTCGGAATGCCGCTGACTGCCAACCTCTTTGCAACACACTCCGAGCCAGTTCCTGGATTGGGATAGGAAGGCAGAGTCCTTGCCCTCAGTCAGCTTCCTATCTGGACTAGGTTGGCTGGAGGACATCAGCCAACCCTGTGGCTACTGAAAGATTTTTTTGCGCCCAAGGCTGAGAAGGACAAGTGGTTGGATGAGGAGAGCACAGTATGGGGGCCCTGATGGCCGGGCCAAGAGCAGCCAGGACCAGGAAGAGCCTTGGCTGGAGGAAGAGCCTAGAATTGTCTAGAATTGCTGCTCTGCCCTGGACGGGGTGTGGCCTAGCCTGGGGGCACCTGGCAACAGGAACTGCAAAGGCCCCAGGCTGGGGGAAGCTCTGCCTTTTCCAGAAACTCAGAGAAACTGAGAGCCAGGGAGAAAGAGGGGTGGGGGAGTGAGACTGGCTGCGGCAGGCTTAGCAGAGCCTTGTGGGCCACGGGAAGGAGGATTCTTCTTTATCCTACAGCCTATTCGGGGGTGAGGGGAGTGTGGCCCAGTGGTTAAATGTGGAAGCTCCAGAAACAAAGGCTGGACATGAACTATGGAGAGTCTGCTACTATTCTCTGCGTCAGTTTCCCCAATTGCAAAATGAGAGGAATGGCAGTACCTGCCTCAGAACTGAAAAAAATGTTTTAGCTGATAAATCTAGTTTCAGAAAGATGTTAAGTGCATGGCAATCTGATGCAAAGGGTTTCCCAAGGCCAGCCAAGGTCTTGGCCTACATTTAATCTTCCCGTTCCTGGCCACCAGTCTTCCACTGGGGGTGGGGGCCGCAGCTATCCTGACCTGGTTGTGAGTCTTCCTCAGAATGCACCCCCTCCCACCCCACACACACACACCACCACACACACCAGTCTTGCTGCAAGGACTCTTAGAGACTTGCAGATGGTCAACTGGGCTTTGTTTTAAGCCCCGTGAACCTGTGTACAGCATCCATACCCCACGCCCGTCCGTGCTGGCTCCCTCCAACATCACCGCCTCTCCCAGGCGTGCCCCCTGCTCCACTGTGAGCAGCATAGATGCGTTTTATAATCCTTGTCCTTCCAAGTTGCTGTGAGATGGCCCCCCGGGGTGAGGTCCCATCCTGGGGGTCCCCCTTGCCCTGTAGCCTCCTGGTAGCACCCTCTGCCTCCCCATCTTCCACGGTGTTTTGCATCATGGGTAGCATATTGGCTCTTTTAACATTTTTTTAATGATTGAGGTGTGATTACAAAGCTTGTGAGGACTTCTTCCTGCCCATTTGTTCCTCTCTTTGTAAATTCTGCTAGATGCTGTGTTTTATCTATTCTTTTCAATATAGATCCCATTACTCATTCATATTCTGTGTCAGAGAAAGGCTGGTTCAAAGAGACTCCTTGGGGCAGATGTTGTGATGGCCACAGACAGTTCAAACCTCCCACCAGGGCGCAGTTTCTTTTACTGACCAGGAGTGCACAGCCAGGCAGGTTTCCCAAAGGCTGTGGTGTCTCACCCGTGACTGTGACCAAGGCTTCTGAGCCAATTTTTAAAAATTTTTTTATTGTGGTAACATATATATGACACACAATTTTCCTTTTTTACCCTTTTGAGTACAGTTCAGTGGGCTTAATCATATTCACAACGTTGTGCTCCTGTCACCACCATCTGTCACCAAAACCTTTCCATCACTCCCCATTCTCCACTTCTGGCCCCTGGTAACCTGTAACCTATGTTCTGCCTCTCTGAATTTGCCTTTCTACATATTTCATATAAGTAGTCTCATGCTATATTTGTCATTTTGTGCCTGGCTTGTTTTACTCAGCAAGATTTTCTGAGTTTCATCCATGTTGACACATGTATCAGAACTTCATTCCTCTGTGTGGCTACTATTCCATTTAATGGATAGACCACATTTTGTTTACCCATCCGTCCTGGATGGACACTTGGGTTGCTTCTACCTTCAGGCTATTGTGAATAGCGTTGCTGTGAACACTGGTGCACAAGGATCTGTTCGTGTCCCAGCTTCTTGGAGTGCTTTTGGAGCAGCTGATTGTAATATGTTGGTACTGGCGGTGGCATCAGAGTGGCCCTCCCGGATAGAGCGGAGGTTTCAAAGATGACGATGAGTGCCTGGCTGCTGGACCCAGGCTCTCCAGGCTCTCTGGTCCTCTGCACATTGCACTGCTGACTCACGTTCTTTCAACACCCTGCTGGCTTTCCAGCTTCGGTGTCCCTTATCCCTGCCTGGGCTGTCCTCTTACTCTGCTGCCTGGCTCATGTCAGCACATCCTGGAGACCCCTGTCCCTGGGTTCCCAAGGACCCTCCTGGCAGAACCTCATCGAAGGACTGAAGGAATACGTGGGTCCATCTGTGTCTCCTACTGTCCTTGAAGCCAGCCCAGTGCCAGGCACTCAGTGTTGAATGGAGATAGAAGGAGGCAGGAAGATGAGTCTGTTCATTCTGGCCGTATTTAACCACGAGTTTGTCTGTACTTCCAGGGACTAATGGATATCTCGAGAAAACCTCTCAGGCCATCAAGCCATCAGTTTTCAGATTCCATTTCCCTCTCTGATGGGGTTGGTTGGTGTGTTAGGGAGACTGAGTTTCCCTCCTAGGTGCTGCGGATGAAGCATAGGGATTCTTGGCCCTGTTTTCCTAAACTGGATGAATGTTTTCTAGTTGGACTCTCTATGCTTGACCCTACCCACTTCAATAAAGGAAACAGAGTCCTCAGTTCTCTCAAGGCCTCACGGACACTGCACTGTAGCACCTTCCTACCACCCTTCATGGAAGCAGATCTACTCCATCCTTAGAGGGTCAGCCTGGGGGCCTGTGTCCTCACTCCCTCGCCCTGGATGGAGGCAGGCTTGCCTTCCACTCCTCCAGCTTCCGTGTGGGAGAGGGACTCCAGAAGAGAAGAAGTGATCATTTTGATTGTTGCATTTCCCAGAATAAAGAGGACGTGCATAGCTCTGCCCTTCCCTCATTCATGTTGGTCTGCAAGGCCTTCTCCTCTGCTCCTCCAAACCCTAAGTTTCATGTGACGGGCCCCATTGGGAAGATTCAAGTTTGTCCCTCTAAACCAGTGAAAAGTAACTAAGCATGTCTATCATTTGGATCCAGCTCTGCAAAGCCAATTATTATCAATTATTGCCATGCACAGAAGGGCCACACAGGCAGGAAGCTTTGCTTGCTCCATCCTAGAAGTATCGCCTCCCACTCCTCTGCAGGCAGCCTGTGCTGAGCTGTCCCTGTTGTATATATGAGGCATCAAAGTTGCCACCACCAAGCCTTGCTTTTCTTTTGTATCCAGCAGTGTAATGAAGGAACAAGTGAAGGAATTGATGAATGAGAAGCAACTTTGGAGTCAGAAAGCCAATCAAGTTTCACATTCTGACCCATGCTGCCCACCTGCTGTGACCCTGAGTAAGCTGTGTACCCTCCTTAAGCCTTAATGACCTCATCCACAAAATGGAACAAAGGATAGATAACTACTTTTTAAAAATTGTGATGAAATACAATAAAATTAACTATTTTAACCATTTTACAGTGTGCAATTCAGCAGCATTTAGTACATTCACAAGGCTGTGCAGTCATCACCACTATCTAGTTCCAGAGTATTTTCATCACCCCTAAAGAAACCTTGTACCCATTAAGCCTTCACTTCCCATTTGCACTGCCCCGCAACCCCTAGGCAACCACTAATTTGCTTTCTGTCTCCATGGATTTGCCTATTAAGGATATTTCCTACAAATAGAATCATAGAATATACGGCCCTTTGTATCTTTCCCTTAGCATAATGTAAATAACAGCTTTTTAAGAGTTTATGACTCAAGTGATTTCTCAGCTACCCTCTCTTATCTGTTTCCTACATTCCAGTCCTGGGCCCATAACAGAGAGCATGAAGGTAATAGATGCCTCCCACAGTTGCCAGCAGGGAGAGAGAAGAGAGAGGCAGTGATGGCTACTGCTCTCCTTACTGTCATCCTTCTCAGGGGTATAGCGGATCTGCAAAGCCGACCTGACCACGGAGCCCCGGAACCCTGGGCAGGGTGATCAAATGCCACCATATGACTGTGGCTGCTGGGCCAAGCAAGGCAGGACACTCCTGACACAGACCCTTCCCAGGGCTGGAAGCGTGTTCCCAGGGGAAGGCAGCTCTGGGGCTCAGGGCGGCATCCACCAGGAGAGCTCCCGGCCCTGGCGCCTTCTTCCCTTACAAAGAACAGTGCTGTCTACGCCCCCAGGGCCAAGGAGCAGTAAAAGGGCCATAAAGTAAAGCAGAGTCACCATAAACCAGAGACAGAGTCATTAGCAGTTTCCTTTCTGATAAGGCCTTCAAGGGTTCCGAGGACACTGCTCTGATTGCCTTGGATTCCCATGGCTGGGTCCCTGTGCCCTAGATATTTGAATTTGGTGCAGAATCCAGGGAAAGGAGAAGATCAGGGAGGAGAAGCAGAGAGACAGGAAAGAACAGGAGGGCACATCTTACCCAGGGCAAGAGTCAGCTGCAGAGGGTATCAGGCCATAAGTATAATAAAGAGCCTAACGGCCAACACGCAGAGTCCTCCCCAGTCCTTCCTGGGGGCCTGGGCTTCTGCCAAGTGGCTTTAACAGATCATCCCACTTACCCTTTCTTGAAGCAGGCGCTGCTATTGTCAACCTATTTTACAGGAAATTGAGGCCCAGAGGCAGGTCCTACTGCATAATTTGCCAGGCCTGGTGCGGAGAGCCCCTTGTTCAACAATTATCGGGAATTTCACAACAGCGACAGCAGAGCCTTAAAGCAAGCGCAAGGCCCCTGGTGCTCGGTGTGCGCCTGCGCAGGTCTCAGGCCAGGAAGCCGCCCCGCCCAGGGGCTGAGGCACTGGACCCGGTCACAGGGCAGGAGGTAGTTGGGGTGGTGTGGACACAGTTTAGTGGAGAAGAAAGAACAGGGCTCTGGGGTTGGCCTTGGCTCCCTCCAGGCATGGCCCTGCGCCCTGACAGGTGGATCTAATCCCGAGGGGAAGGGAAGTCAAGGTGGGCCGCTGACTTGGAGGATGTCAACCTCCACGTGTTTCAACACCCTTCTGGGCCAGTGGAAGCGGTCAGGGCTGGAAGGAAATGCCACCACCTAAGGTCCCTACTGGCGGATGTGAACACCCTCTCTAGCTGACAGGAGTTGTACAGAAGCCCTGCTCCAGAGTTAGCTTCCCTTTCTCTGAGTGACAGGAGTCAGTGCTCACAGACCTAAATACCTGAAGGCGTTTGGTCTGAGCCACTATTTTTGAAGACAAGAACCATCAAGTTTCACAGATTTTCCAGCTGATACATGAACAGTGATGCATTCTTATCAATTGAATACACAATTGGGGTGGGGGGTGGGGGATAGTGGTTAGCATCCAGACTGAGCCCAGAGACCTGAATTCCGTTCCTGGATCTAGCTCCAACTAGCTCTGTGGCCCAGGCCCCTCTGGGCTGCTGGAGGCCCTCACCTACACTCAGAGGGGCCTGGACACACGCTTCTCTGCCTTTGTGACTCTTACATTAACGACTCTTATGCCTCCTCTTTCCCTCCTCACTGCAGAGCCCATCCAAGGGAGATGACCCAGCCTCAGTGAGAGGAGCAAAGACTTCAGAAGGCAGCAGGCTGTCTGTCACCCACTCACTCTTCCCATGTTGCAGCCTGATTAGAGCTACGTACTCTGTGACCTCATTGGAGGATGACAGGGAGGGGTGAGGAGCTGGCTGGTGCCTTTGTCTAGACCTCAAACCTAGCTTTCAAGAATGATGGCATGGATGTTGGCAGATGCTAAGAGATGGGGACCCACTGTTCCTTCTGTTCCTGTGGCCTTTTCCAAAGAGCCATCACGCTTCTGCCTCAGAAGAAAGGACCAGGTTTCCCCAACAATCCTACAGTTAACAGTGGGTCTAGGACATCTATTTCAATCATTCAGATTATTTATAATAGGAGGAAATTGGAAATGACATCCCTGTCCTTAGGGGGTTGACTAAGTGAGTCACCTGAATATATAAGCAATGCAGAGGAATATTACACAGTCATTTAAAAGGTAATACACTTGTGAATGATATTAAAAATGCTTATGATATGGGATTACTCCAAAAAGCATTGTATAGAATATGCAGGTAAAATGTATAGAAAAAAACACTTGACTGGTAGGTGGTGGGAGTATGGATAAGTTCTTTCTGGCTTTTTATTCTTGTGTTAGCCTGCTATGCCCATGTCCAGCCCCTCTGTGCCGGGCAGGCTAGGATAGCTGTATTCTGTTCCATGTAACCCCGCCCCCTCCCTGGGCATGTTGGAAATGATTGGACTAAGTTTGCCCATGTCACTAGGCGGCAGCCAATCATAGGCTCGCCAGCACCACCTGGCTTGTGTCCTCTGGCCTAGAAAGATGAGCTGGTTTATTCGGCTTTTTTCTTGCTGTCCCGAAATTTGAACCGAGAAACAAACGTTCCACTCTATGGGAGTCTGTGCTGCAGAAGAGGACCAGATGAGGAACAGCCGGCATGGGCCAGCGTTTGTGGAAGCAAAAGCAAGCGGAGAAAACGGGCCAGCAGTGGGAGGACAGCCAGGCCAAGAGGGAGATACACAACGGGCAGCCACCTCAGCCGCGTGGGTTTCCAGGTCCCCACCAAGCTACTTGTATTCCGGCGACACACTCCCGTTTTCTCTTGAGTCCTTGCAACTCAACAGTATTTTCTTGTACTTTTCAAAATTTCTGCAATGTTTTCATATTACCTTTAATATGTGGCTTTTTCCACCGAAGAGACGGTGCCCCTATCAGTTTGGAATGCTTTCTTATAGCCAGTTACACATTGCAAGTAACTTTGTTCTTGCATCTTCTTGCCAGGGCTGCAGAAGAGTCGCAGTTGAAGGCAGTTTGGACACCGTAAAACCCGGGACGTCCATTTGGGGGCTTCAGAGACTCCCAAGCAGGGCCTGTTGGAGACAACCTGACAGGCCAACAGGGCTTTGTCCCTCTCAGAAATGTCATCTTTGAAAGGCAGTTTGGCCTCATGTGTTTCAGGCTGATCATTTTCTTAAACAATGGTAGGTGAATGTGCATTTATATATGGGTCTCCAACTACCTTGCACAGATTTGCAAGTGTGCATGCGTTTGTACACACACACACACACACACACACCAGAGAATGAGTGGTCTGCAAACACCCGCCAAGAAAACAGAAGAAAATATATAATTAGTTGTAGAGAATTTGAAGTTCATTTCCTTAGGCAGCGGACTTTTGTTACCAAGTCTAAACAGACAAGAGTGATGAATTTCCTGGCCCTATAATCCCCACACAGGCGTCTCCCCTTGAAGTTTTTGTTCTCCACACTTCCTGCTATCTTAGACACTTGGCTAGATCTGTGGAATTGAAAGGGATGGCAGAGCAGTCTCAAATGTTCTTACCACATGGATAAAATCCACACGACCACACTCCCCTATCTATTAGCTTTTGAGAACTTTCTTCCTACTTGCTTGAAATAGGGATTGCTGAGGAGGCCCAGAGTGGACAGAGAGGGGGAGGGGCGGAGGTCACGTGGACGCTTCCTTAAAGCCACCAGGCAACCCCCCTGCCCCCACAGTACTGCACCCCCAGGCTGCTGGGAAGGGACAGAAAAACACTGGCTTTGGAGACCTTAAACTGGGGCTCCTATTCCAATGTCACCACTCTGAAGCTGTGTGAATTTGGGTAAATTTTTCATTCTTCCTGACCTCAATGTCCTTACTGGTGAAAAGGGGAGGACGGAACGAGAAAATGTACACGAAGGTCCAATGGTACAGTAAATCCCTATAGGTGTCCACCTCCCTTCATTTTAGGGAGCCAGGCTGCAGCTGCCCTCTCCTGCCCTCTCTGGCCTCCCAAGATCTCTTCTCTGAGCAGACGGACTGTTCCCTTTGTACTGTGTCAACGGACTGTGCATCCCGGCCTAGGGAAGAACAGGTGCCTGTGGCCACAGCTCTGCAAGCAGGTTTGGAAAGACATGTCCAACCCAACTCCAACCGGATGAGCCTGGCCAGATGCCTCCACAAGCAGCCAAGCCTGTTTGTTCCCAAGAGTCCTCGGTCCCAGACTGACAAGCTCACCTCTCCATTCCAGAGGCTCCATTTGGAAGGTCCAAGCCATGAGTCCTGCAGCTGGGTGCCACTGGGGATGGGAAGGAAGGATGGGTGCCCACCTGGTAGTTCCATAAGGCCAGGCCTCTCGCTGACAGGCAGGAGAAGGCACTGGGCAAGGGAAGAGGGCTAAGAGGGCTGTTCCACCACCACCAGCCTTCCCATATGGAGCAGATGGGCCTGAGGCACTTGGCCACTGCTCTTTGCTGGGTTAAAAATGGTGGCTGAAAAAAAAATATGCCCCCCCCCCTGCTCCAAACCCAACCCACCAGAGAATGCAGCATACCAGCAAAGAATCACAGAAGGAAAGGAAATCCAAATGTTTTGAGTTTAGCTATTAAGCATAGTTTCCAGCGAGTGTACTCATGTCTTGAAATGAAACAGATGAAAGCAACATGTGTCAATGGTTGTAGGAAGGCAATAGTGTCATCAACAGGAAATAAAGAAATTGAACACTGGAGCCTCAGCCCAGAACTTAACTCTTCTGGTGCCCCAGTCCCAAAGGCTTTCTGCGTTGAAGATGGAGGAAGTTTCCTATACGTTGGGTCTCTGCCCCTCCAAACATGCCCCTTTGGCCCTGGGGAACCCCTGGCAGGGATCAGGTGCCCCAGAGAAGGACGTCCTTTGTTTCTTAAAAGATGATGGCCTTGGAGGAAGGGCACCCCACTGAGCCTTGGAGGGGCTGAAGAGGAAGCCTCAGAGCCTCTCTCTCCACGAGGTGCCTACAAAGCCCTGGCTGTGCAACCACAGTTAAGAGTTCCTGCCAAGGGCAGTCTGGCTGCTGTCAGAGGTGGCCATGGCAAGGCCAATGGGCTGGTGCTGGAAAGGTGGGCAGCACCACCAGGGACCCAGCTGACCTGAGGAGACGCTGAATGCTACTCGGGCTGGGGTGCAGAGGGGAGTGGGCCAGGCCTGGGAGAGCTTACCCAATCCCCCCACCCAAGACAGAATAAAGAGAGGGTGCACCAGCCCCTCTCCCTGGCTCCAGAGAATGCAGGAGGAACCGTGACTTTGGCCCTGGGAAGGTGAGGCTAATGTCCATGCACCTTGACGATAGTCAGACCAGCTCCTCCAGGCCGAGTCTTCCTGCCTTTATCTCTGAGGGAAGACTTAGTTTTGGCATTAGGAACACTCACATCACTGGCCACCCCATGTATCACTTGAAAGAAATATAAAAATGGAAAAATAAAACAGATAAAACTGCTGGGAGGCACCGAGTGAGCACATTCATCATTCCCATTTCAGACCTGGACTTGGGGGTCCCGGGCCCAGTGGTGCCCAGAAAGCTGCTGGGGTCAGCTCCTGCTATCTGTGTCCTTGGGGGAAGGGTTCTAAAAACTGCAGATTCCAGAACTGTGCTCCAGAGGTGCATGAGGCCAGGGTTGGACCAAAATGTCCTAAAAACCCACTGACGGTAGCATTGTCATTACATGCAGGTAAAATCGGTGGCTAGAAAGGCCTCAATTTCTTCTCTCATGATTTTTTTTTTTTAATTTTTGGCAGGTCTCGACACTGGAATCCAGCACAGGTGCTTTGGTCTTCAAGCAGAAACATACATAGTTGGATTTACTGTATCTGTGTTCACGCCTCTTGAAGGAACATCACCAGGACACCAGGACCCTGGGACCCACATCTATAGGTGCCAGTCACATGCCACACACTGTGCTAGTCTCAGGGACACAGTCCAGCGACGGTCAGACACAGGCTTTGTCCTCCCAGAGGCTTCACTGTCAAAAGATCAGCATATAAACCGATACTGAGCCAATGATAAGGGGAAAGCCAAGGTGGACATGTCCACAGGTGCTAGGGGAGCCACGGGGGCCACTGAGCCCACCCCAGGTGAGATGACGAAGCAGCAGAAGCTGTCCAAGGACACTGAGAAGGGCAATACTGGTAGATGGAACAGTGTGAGCAAAGGCTCAGGAACCAGAAAAGGCCTTGGAAGTGGGGGCAGCTACCCAGAGAGCTGCATGCTTCTAACACATAGGGGGTAAGGGGTGTCTGGAGTGGAGGTTGGCATGGCCAGATCAAGGAGAAACTCACCGCTTTGCTGGAGCATGGCCTTGACTTTGTAGAGAAATCATTTAAAACCCAGTGGCGAGGGAGCGAGGCAATCCCTGCTGTGTTTTAGAAAGCTCCTGGTGGGAGCGTGGCAGCTAGATAATGAAGGGTGGCCTTCAATGGGGAAACAGAAAGCAGGGAGACTGGATGGGAGTCTGTACACTCACCTAAGAGATTGTAGTTTAGATATTTACATTTCATTCCAGTAATCATCTTAGGTTGAGCTCTGCAGAAGCTGACCCTGAGATGGGAATTCATGTGAATTATTAGGGAATGTTTTCAGGGAATACGAGTAGGGGAGTGGGGAAGGGGTACAGAAAAGGGAAGGAGGCCAAGGAAGGGTGTGATACCAGGCAACGTCCCACAGAGGGTGACTTTGGTTCAACCCTCAGGGGCAGCGCAGGTCACACCTCGAGGCCTCGCTTGGGGCAAGGGGGCTGGGATACTTATACCCCAGTGTTTGCCAGTCAGAGCTGGGAGGGAAAGCTGGTGGAGGCTGGTGCCTGAGGGGGTGCGGTTCAGAGGGCAGCAGCTTCCAAGCCTCCCAGCATGTCCCATGAGCACTGGTCTCAGCCAGAACCGGCTGGGAAGAGTTCTTGGGAAGAACTCATGGCTCACATCTAGAATGTCCAGGAAAGCCCCAAGCAGGGCTGCCTGTGCTCCATTTCCAGGATTATAGGGGGCCTAATGGCTCTGGAAGTTTCCATCAGCTGTGAAGGGGCAAGGGATGGCACAGAAAGGAATGCTGGCCCCAGACTGGCCTCACATGCTGACCCTGAACACAAACAGGGCTACAGCAGGGGGCTTCAGCAAAAATCTGGGGCCGGGAGCTCCCGGCCTGGCTGCCGCTGGCTGGCTTTGCAAGGATGGGGCAAGTTCAAGGTCCCACCTGTGACTCAGGGCTCTCATCCACAATTGGGATGGCTCTACCTGCCCTATCCACCTCTTAGGGTTGTAATGAGGATAAAAGTGGGATTCCAGCCTAGGAAAAGTTGTCCTAGAATGTTCAAGGCATTCTTTGTAAATGCAAAGTTTACTCCACTTCCGAAATGATGAGTGATGCTAGGGAGTAATGCTGCACATCCCCCACAGGCGGAGGGCTGCCTTCCCAGGCTTCGTGCAAATGTGGCAAGGTGCATAGGATGGACCTTTGACCCTCAAGGCCAGACACTGACAGAGACCTTGGTTTGTCACTGCCTTCACAGATGGCACTGTGGAAGTGATCTCCACCCGAAAGGCAATGAATCACTGAATATTTAAGTTAAGCTTCGGACTGATAAGAGATCAGATTTCAAAAAAGCAGCCGAGAGCCAGCTCACCATCCTGCCAGGTACACACACACAGCCTGCCCCTGTCTATCCCAGTTCTGATCTCCCCCCTCCAGGGCCAGCCCAGCCTTCCCCGGTGCTCCAGAGCCATTCAGCCCCAGCGCTAACTGCTTCCACTTTATGATGGGGTGGGGAGGCCATCGCTACTCTCTGGAAAACCTTTCTCTGGATGAGGTGGCCCGGAGGGCCTCACCTCTTTCCCTTCTTCCCCTTGGCAGCCCCTCCACATCCTCTCCCTGGCAGACTCACAAGCAGCGTGGCTCCCTCCAAGACCTGAGAATCCGTGTTCCAGACCCATTCACAAAATCTGCTTGTCCTGGGTCCTCAAGGTTGCAAGAAAAAGTGAAAACTATGGCTGTAAAACTGACCAGTCAGGGAACTCCTTTATAACCTCTACTGGTAACGAGGTCAGGGTTGGTGCCTGATCTCACTATGGGAATGCTGGTGCCCCAAAAGAAGGGTTGAGGGTGAGGGTGTGGGGGGTCCCCATCTGCTGGAGGCCAAGGGCACCTCTGTCCATTGACTGTCTCTAGACCATAAGACCTTCAAAGGGCAAGGATGGGAGTCATTTGCCTTTACATTCCCAGGGCTCTCATGGGCAGGTGCCTGGCAGGTGTATGTGCCCTTGAGGATTGACAGTAAATGAGCAGCTGCATTTCATCATGCACTGCTGGGGAAATCGAGGATCAGAGAGGCTACAGGACTTGCCCAAGTCCTGCTGGTCAGTAAATGGCAGAGTCTGGATTTGAACATGTGTCTGCCTGCCTTCAAAGTTTGGGCTCATTCCAGTATGGCACAGATATGTCTGAACTAAGACTTCTGGGTTACAACATCATAAAAATCAAAGGTTGATGATCCTCAAGTCCCCAGCCTCCAGTCCCCACATGGGTCAGTTCTGTCTCAGAGCTGAGGCCTCATGGCCCTGCCCATAGGCACATCTGTGAAAACAAGTTTCTGGATAAGGGTGTGAAGGAGGCCCATGTCCCTGGCTGGGAGGACAGGCCATGTGAAGCATGTTTCCAAGTCACCTTCAGGTTATCTCTTCGGCAGGAGTATGTAGGCCACAGTGCATAAATATCCAAATTAGAGAATTTAAAAAATTTGAAGATTGGATTCTGGAACAAGCCATAGCGTTCCCTCCTACCAGATATAAGCACAAGAAATGTTGGAAATTAGTCATAATTTCCCAAGAACAAACCAAAGAACCAACTGCAATTCTCAAAGACATAATCTGAAGGTGTGTGACCTATTCGTGATGAAGAAGAGTCTATTTCAGTTGAGTACGCAGAGATGTACATTACATGTGCTTATTCCTGGGACTCTCTGAGTCTCTGGTAATCCAGGCACGGTTGGTCTAAGTGCTCTTTTCTAAACTTAACCAAAAAAAAAAAAAATGCTGGAAGTTAGGGTTGAATCAACTGATTAGATCATGGGTGTTAAAAGGTGCTAAAACAACCGAAGGACCCGCTCACTCACTCCACGGCCAGTCGTCTCCCTTCCGTCTGTCCTCCCCCCGTCTCTCCTCCCCATCACAGTCATTCTGTAGATGGCTGGCAGCTGCAGTTAATAGGGAGAAGAAGCAGGGCCGAGGAGGTGCCAGGTGTGCCTCCAGCTCTCTCCTGCCTTACCCCGATTCTTCCACCTGAGGCCCAAGCATGAAATGCCGCTCTAGGAATTGGGGCTGCAGCTTGCAATGCTGCAGACCCTTTTGCTAGGGGAGCTGTCATTTATGCTTCCTGAGAGAAGGCTTTTGAAGAAATGGAAGTGAGGCTTGCAGGTGGAGGGGACGGCAGTCAGGGGGTCTTCTCAGGCCTGCTGGTGGCCGTTGCACGCTGAGAGCTGGGCAGAGCTGTCTGTACTGTGCAAGGTCCTGTGCCGGCCCTGGGTGATCAGGGTGCACTTCCTGGTCATCTGGGGACGCCGATGGCCCTCTGTAGAAGCCCTGGAGGAGAAGAGCCAATGGGGCTGAGGCCTGCTGGCAATGGTGGCACTGGTGAAGGTTTCTAGAGATCTTCCCCAGTCCCCCGCCCCCACGCCCCCATCAGGTCTGGCCCAGGAATGTGGCCAGAGCGCCCCACACCACAGTCTCTCCAAAGAGGCACTGGCTGCCCTGGCAGCTGTTCAAGTGTCGATCCATTTCAAAGGCCTTTTGTTAAACTTCTAACGGCCAAAAGGCCAGCCTGAAGCCAGGCGCTGGGAAGGGCTGGCAATTCCAGTGACCTGGAAGGCTCTCTGGGCTGCCCTCCACCCGGGAGAATGGGCAATCAGCGCAATAAATCAGGGGATGGGTCCGCAGGGGCTGCATGCTTCAGAGGCGGCTCCCTCCTGCCTGTGGGATTTACCGACGGGCCACGCAGGTGTGCAGAGCAGGAAGGCAACTGGGGAGGTTTGGGAAGGTTATTGGCAAGGGATGTTTGCAAGTGTCTGCACCCAGCCTTGGATCCCCTTTGGGCGTTTTCCTAGTTTTCTGGGGACTTCTTTCATCTTTTCCCCAGGTTTTGAGACTCTGCTTCTGGTTGTGGTTCTGCTACCACAATTCACTTGATTTCAGGTCAAGTCACCTCACTTTCTGGAAACTCTTATTTCTCAGTCATAAAATACAGGCTTGGCTGGCTGCCAGGCCTCCTGCTTCTCTCCAATGGGTGCCGAGGGCATCTCAGAGGAGGCAAGTTTTATTTATTTATTTTTGTGCACATCTTTCTTGGCTGAAGGAGTTGGGGAGGCAGCGGCAGGGAGGGGAGGCCAGAGCCCAGAGGGGGGCCCACCTGACTCCTCGAGGCCCGTGAGAGTTCAAGTCTGCCTCTGGCTCCAGGACCACCTTTCCCCCACCGCACCCCAACCCAACCAGTGCCAGGTGGGTTTGGGCCCCAGTATCAGTCTTCCTAACCTGCCCTGGGGAGCAGGCAAAGACCCAGGTCCCCTGGGATCTGGCAGAGCAAGGCGTCCCTTCCCTCTGGAAACCCGTGCGCTTTTTATGTGTCTTATTTGATTTGAATTCTTGATTGCCGTTGTGAAGGGTTTGGGGGCCCAGGAGGACCTTTGATCTTCTCGCCTCCCCAGCATTTCGGGGGTCTGCGGTTTGGCAAAGCAGTTTTGGGTTAGCAGCAATCGATGCCATCCGCGAGTGGGGAGCACTTGGGCCCAAATTGATGTCAGGCTCCCGGCCGGGCACAGCGTTACCTGGAGCTTTGAAGCTCCTAATGACTCCAGACCGTCTTCTCATGTGAGCGGCTACAAATGTTAATAAAATTAAAGCCACCTGAGAGTTCAGCTTGGCGCGCCTTTGAAAGCAAGTCTGTGATGGGTTATTACCCTCAATTACCTAGTTGTCCACTCTCTTAGCTTGGGGATAAACTCTTAACTCTTCCCTTTGAAGTCATCATCCTTTTATCTATGACTGGACCAAGGAATTTCAGGACGAGAATCAATGGAAACTTCATAAGAAGAGCAGAGCCGGGAGGGAAAAGGTGTGACTATCCCTTTAACCGTGGGACGACTTGGGGAGGCTGGGGGAGGGGCAGAGGCTGGCCTGTGTCCCCAACTTATAGAAGAAAAAGGAAAGGGGGGCACCAATAACAGCCCAGCAAGCAATTTTCAGAACCTCTAGAAAATAAAGGGAAAGCGATCATTTGGGGGCGATCAGAGAGGTGCAGCCCTCATCAAAGGGGAAGAGAAAGTAATGAAGCAAAAAGACACAATTAAAGAATGGGCTTAATTAGGGCTTTGATGTCTGACATGGTGCATGACACTGTTAAGGGGGAAGGGGACCGACTATTCATGCGCCAGGAAATGGCTTGTTAAAAAGATCTGTCCCCCAAAGAGACGGTCAGAGAGAAGGGAAACTTTCATCCCGATGTCTCCAACCAAAGAGGAAAGTCAGTCTCACAAGGATCCTCCTCATTAGGAGGCAGAAAAAAAATATCACAACTTTTTTTTTTTTTTCAAAAGTCTTTCTGGGTACCCAGAGGCAGAAACTTTTTTGGGAGCATTATGCTGCCTGTCTGTCCCTGTTTAAAAAGAGAGGGAAAGAGAGAAGAAAAAAGAAGTGTGTGGGGGCTAACTAAGGTTGGAAATGTGTGTTTCATTTCTCCTTTTCATTTAATCCCATTTGGAGTGCTTGTCTACACAGAAAAGATGAAAACCCAGAGGGGAAGCGCTTGGCTCCGCAGTTTCCCAGTCACGCTGTTCTTTGTAACAAGCCCTGCGCTGCTTCTAAATGTGACATTTCCCACACCTGCCCCCGCACCCGTGCAGCCCGCACCCCGCTCTCGGCCTGACGCACACATGCACACCCACCGCCAACTGAGGATTTGAAAGCTCACATTTTGCCCTTGTTACAACACCCCCCCTCCTCATTAAAAAAAAAAAAAGAATAAAATAAAAACCCTCTTTATTGCACACATCTGGAAAGCTGCCCTCTCCATCTGCTAGGCCCTGACAGTGTTTTCAACCACAAGGCCCACGGCTGCTCCTGCAATGTGTCATGGAGCTGGGGGCTTGGAAGCCTTGGCAGGGGGTTCAGACAGGCAGGTCTGCCCTTGGCCCGCTGGATCTCGGGGCTGGGTTCTGGGGCCTGGCTTTCACGGCGCTTCAAGTTTAAGGGAGGCAGCTGGTGGCCCCCTGAGTCTGTTCAGACAGGAAGGGATGGCTGCCGATTCTCGTGTTCCTAGGAAGAACTTGAGTCAGGAGCCCCTGCCAGCACCGGGAACAAAGACACATGGCTTTGAGACCCCAATGTTTATGTTTATGATTGGATTTGAGATGAGCTTATCTTGGGTTTTCATTTCAAAATGCCCCTGTCTTGGGTTTTTACTTTTTCTCTCTTATTTATACACACACCAGCTAGCACTCTGGGAAGAAGAAGAAGAAGAAAACAAAACAAGCAGGTTTTTGGAAAGTAGAGTGGTCTGTGTGAAAAGATGAAGATGTTTCTCATACTTTCTTCAAAGGCCTAAGGCTCTTTCCCCCAGATTCTGGACTTTTTCTCTGAGAGCGTAATCCTTTAAAGACTAGCCTTCATTTCTTGTAGGTCCCTTTTCCATTTCTGAGATTTAAAGGAACCAGAGGGGTCACCCATGTGGGCACATCACTCAAAAGGAGCCACGGGGCTTGGGCCTTGGGGCTTCTTGGGGACGAGGGTGCAGAATGCACTACAGGACGTTCCATTTGAGGGGGGTATGTGACCCCGGCCCAGCCAATGAGAAGCCACAGGAATTGAGGATCCCGGGAGTAACCCTGAGTGGTGGCGGATGTCCTGGGCGGTGGTGATCTCCAACATTGATTCCGAAGTGAGCAAAAGGGGCTGAGGAGTAGAAGATGCTGCAATTCAGCTGCTCCCAATTCAAGTCCACGATCAAGTCAGCTCAACAGAAAACAAACTTCTTCAAATCAAGGGTAGTTATTCTAGATACATAAAAGCTGCTTTATAATATGATGTATGCAGGAACTTCTACTTGAATTGGAGGGTTTCATTTGCATTTTTACCAGATCGCCAACTGCTCAACATTTCTATTGTGAAGAAATAAAAGATTTAAAAGGCACCATTCTCCTAAATCGGCCCACATTAGGACATGATTGTAAACGCTCCTCCTTACTTCAGGATTTTCCATTTTGTAGTGATTTTCTAATCTTTGCACATTGCAAAGTAAGATGTTTGGGGATGTTTATAGGAGTATGGAGTGGGGTAGGGGACTTATGGAGAGCCCAGAGTTTTTAAAGGGCTTTAAAATGACTTGAGTTATTCTAAAGTACTTTTGAAAATGTTTCTTTAGTACTTTCTCCTCACTAAAGGAAGATATGATACAAAATGCTTTTAATTATTGGTTGTGGGAAAGCTCTAATCCCAGTTTTGTATATGGGATTATCCTGAATGGAGCTGGGGAGGAAGGGATGTGGGGAGGGGACTCTGGGCTGGCACGGAGACACTGGGAGTGCAGTTTGGCCACCTTGAAAGCTTTGGGGAAGTTGGAGTCAGGAGTTGGCTTGATTCTTTGGCATCACTTCTCCATATTTTCCTTTGGGGTACACTTCTTTATACCTATTTCTTTTTTTAAAAAATGCAACAAACTTTTCTGCAGCAGGAGAAAATGGATGTTAATTACCAAGTGAAGCTAAACCTGAATTTGTCAAGAGGTTTCTCAGAAAGAGGCCGCAGGCCATAGAGAGAAGTCTTACTTTAGGAACTGGCTAGCAGGCTTTCCTTTCATGTTGCTTCCTGAGAGGAGGACTTCTGTGATGAGAATGGGTGTCAGGAACAGGCACCTATAAAAGGTGGCCTTGCTGGAGGCAATGAGGGGCCCCGACGCCTGCGATATTCCTTTGAACAAGCTTCCGCGGGTCTCTGGTCTTAAAGCAGAAACAGGGCCCAGGTCAGCACTCATAGGATGGATGAGCGCTGTGTCCTACCGAAGAAGAGATGGAGTGGGGCAGGAGAGAGAGGGAAGGAGATTGTGTGTGTGTGTGAGAGAGATTGTGTGTGTGTGTGTGTGTGAGATTGTGTGTGAAGGAGAGATTGTTTGTGTGAGCGATTGTGTGTGTGAGAGATTGTGTGTGTGTGTCAGAGATTGTGTGTGAGAGATTGTGTGTATGTGATTGTGTGTGTGAAGGAGAGATAGTGTGTGTGTGAGAGATTGTGTATGTAAGAGAAAGAGAGGGAGAATCTGTGTGCGTGTGCGTGTGTGTGAGTGAGTGTGTCTGAGACAGAGAGAGAAAGACTGAGGCTGGGACACTCCAGAATGTTTTTCACTCTCGTGGAAGTAAAGAATGAACTTCAGACCCACACCCACCACCCCAGCAACCCAGGCTTCTTGGCACAGGCTTGGGGTAAGGGCAGAGGTTTAGCTTTCATGAGTCTACACCTCACTCTGCCACATAGGGCAGAAGAGAAGTTTCCTGTCTCAAGTTCACCAGCCTTGGTTTCCTGGCAGAGGAAAACATTGCACAGGTGGTGCAATGTCGCTGGCATATTGCAGCAGGTGCTGAGCACATTCTCATTACTATTTTCCCAGTAATTCTTTTGTGTCACCCACAGAGAACAGATTCCACTAGCCCCCTAGACCACAAGCTCCTTGAGAGTCGGAGCCACATCTCACTTTGCATCTTCAGGTCCTATGTGCAGCCTGGACGTGATGGGCACCAGTACCTGTTGGGCTGCTGTTACGCACCATTAAAGAATTGCTGCTGGTCAGGAGAAGGTGGGGGAATGAGGACAACTACTACAGATTTTGCTTTACAAAAGGATTGTTAAAATGAGACATTGATTAGTTTTATCGAATGGAAGCATCAAAATTCAGGTACATGCTGGAGTCCATCATGAGTTCAACAGTGACACCTACTGGTAAATCTTGGAAATGCAACCCAATTCTATTAGACATTGCCAGCAACTAACCCAAAGAAAGAGGAAGAGGAGAAGGAAGTTGAGAGATGGGGGATCTTTGGTCTTAGAATCAACAGAAGAGGAGATGAAGTGAAGGAGACACTCTTAACTTAGGAAGGAATGAAATGCTACCACACCTGGCAGGCTAAGCACACCCAACATGTGGCAGCTCTTCCTATCCCATGGGAATCTTGGCTTGTCTAGCAGTTAGGATGAATCTGTCTTGTCTTGGCTCCATAACCTATCATAAAAATGTAAAATGTCTGACTGGAGCATAATTAACATTGGAAAATGGGATGGGCCAAGAGGGGATCAAAACTATGGCCCTGATGTGGGTACTTGTCTTAGTTTCTCAGATGCTAAAGAAATAAGATACAATAGGTTGGCTTAACAACAGGAATTTATTGGCTCACAGTTTCAGAGACCAGAAGGCTTGCTTTCTCCTGGGGTTGGTGTCTTCTGTCTGGCTGGCAATCTTGGGGTTCCTTGGCTTTTCCCTCACGTGGTAATGCACATGGCAGTGTCTTCTTTTTCTTTTGTTGACTTCCAGCTTCTGGCTGCTCCCTGTGGCTCCCTCTTTCTGTCTGAATTTCATTCTGCTTATAAAGGACTCCAGTAATCCAGATTAAAGCCCAACCTAATTCAGTTGGGCCACCCCTTAACTGAAGCAACACATTCAACAGATCCTATTTACAAGAGGCCCACATCCACCAGAATGCAGACCAAGATTAAGGATATGTTTTCTGAGGTACATAATGATCCCCAACAGTGCTAACAGACTGAATTAATCCATCAGAGAGGTTTCCCTCCCCCAATCAGGAGACAGTACAACACTGATCTTGCAACAGAAGTCAAGAGGAAAATATGATTCACTTTATAGTGAT
>PVKY010003963.1:0-20273 GCA_004027775.1 Bradypus variegatus
CGTCAGTGACCTGGGAGAACCCGAAGTTAACACGGGGTGGCCCAGGGCCAGCCAGCTCAGGACATAGCACTGGCGTGATCCCGCCTATCCCACAAGTGTCGGTACGTCAGAATTTCATTATCTTTTCTATAAAAATATTTTTTAAGTTTTCATTGTGGTATTTTATCTCTAAATGTTTTTTTAGAAGTGCATCACTTAAATTCCTAAGGTTTGGGGATTCTCTGGTTAACCTTTTTGCTGGTTTCTAGCTTAATGCCATTAACATACCTAAGGGCACTCCATATCATTTCATTCCTTTGAAATGTATTGAACTTTCATAATGATGCAGCATATATTCAATTTTGTCAAGTTTTCGCTGGGCCCTTGAAAACAATGTGTTTTGTTGAGTATGCGGGGTTCATGTTATCAGATCAAGTTTGTTAATCATACAGTTCAGATTCTAGTAGCCACATTTAATAAACTAAAAAAAACAATATGTTTTGTAAGGAAATATGATGTATTTTATTTAGCCTAAATATCCAAAATATTATTTAACAGAAAAAACTAATGAGGTGTTTTACATTCTTTTTATTAGGTGAAGCGTTTGCAATCTCTGGTATATTTTATACTTGCAAATACCTCTCAATTTGGAGCAACTACATTGTAATTGTTTAATAGCCTTATGTGGCTAGTGGCTGTTAGATTGGATGGCCCTATTTTATAGCCTTACTTTCTGTTTGTTTGTTCTATCAGTCATTGGGAGTGGTGTCTTCCAGTCTTCCACGATGATTATGGATTGGATTGTGTCTTCTTTTATTTCTATTCACTTTTTTCTTTATGTGTTTTGAGAACATGTTATTAGGTGCATTCAACTTTAGGATTATCTTCTTAGTAGATTGAACTTTTGTTACTGGAAAATGTCTAGTATGTTAGCTAGTAATGCTTTCTTTGATAATGAATATTTTCTGCATCATCATCCTTTTAGTCTGTGCCTGGGTATTTTTCCATCCTTTTCCTTTCAACTGTAAGTGTCCTTGTTCTTAGCGTGAGTCTCTGCAGTATATGGTTAGTGTTTTGTTTTGTTTTGTTTAATCAGTCTGATAATCTTTGTCTTTTAATTAACATATTTATTCTATTTTAATGTAACTACTGACATTTGGGTTTATAGGTACCATTTTATTATTTGTTTTCTATTTGTTCCACCCATATTATATTCTTTTTTCTTCGTTTCCTTCTTTTCGAAGTATCTAGTTTTTTTTTTATTCTACCCTTTCCCTCTATTAGATTGTTGGTCTTATATATGTGTATGTATGTATGTAACTATCTACCTATCTTTTAGTTTCTATTCAGTTTTATTGAGAGGTACTCACATACCATACAGTCATCCATGGTATACAGTTAGCTGTTCACAGTACCATCATATAGTTGTGCATTCTTCATCCCAATCTATTTTTTCTTACACCAGAATCAGGATAAGAATAAAAAATAAAAGTAAAAATAAAAAAGAGTACCTAAATCTGCCCTCATCCCTCCCAATTTTCATTAAGTTTTTGTCCCCATTTTTCTACTCATCCATCCATACACTGGATAAAGGGACTATTTTCTCCAAGGCTTTCACAATCACATTGTCACCCCTTGTAATCTACATTGTTATACAGTTGTCTTCTAGTGAAGGCTACTGGGTTGGAGTTTGGTAGTTTCTGATATTTACTTCTAGCTATTCCAATTCATTAAAACCTAAGAAGGGTTATCTATGTAATGCATAAGAATGGCCACCAGAGTGACCTGTCGATTCCATTTGAAATCTCTCAGCCACTGATGCTTTATTTGATTCATTTTGCATCCCCCTTTTGGTCAAGAAGATGTTCTCAATCCCATGATGCTGGGTCCAGATTCATCCTTGGGAGTCATATCCTGCGTTGCCAAGGAGATTTACACCCCTGGGAGTCAGGTCCCACATAGGGGTGAGTAGCCCCAATATTTTAAAAATAGATTTGATTATGTAAAGAGACATGGAAGAGTGAAAGAATCCATTTAGTCTCAGGAAGTTAAAAGCATGTATCATGCACTCATGGAAACATTTCAGTTTTTTCATTTGTGGTTGTACAGGCAGAGCTTGGGGAGGCAGTTTTCCTCAGTAGCTCCAACTCCCCACTGACCTGGCACTCTCAGCTCTAGTTGACATCTACACATCTTGTACAGTATATTGTATGCACCCATTTGTATGGACCTTGGGCTCCTTAAATTCAGCATTGGCCAAAACCATCTTATCCCCGAATCTGTCCCTCCTGTGGATGGTGGTTTTCTACCTGGTCGTGTAGATCAGAAAGGAGTCAACAGTCCTGCCGCCTCCTCTTCGCCTCTGAGGCCCGCTGCCGGAGGGATTGGGACCGTTTCATTTTCCTGTTTCCTCCAAGGTCCTCCGCTGTCCAGTAGCTTCCCTCCAGGGCTGCAGCGAGATCTTTCTCAGATGCAGATCAGATGACTGCCTTCCCTTTGCTGCAGATGCATCAGTTTTCCATCTCTCCCAGTCTCCTTCAGGGTCAAGTCCAGACATGGTAGAGGCCCACCCCAGACCCTTCCTGGCCCTCCCCTGCCTGTCGGCCTTTCCTGCCTTCCCTTTTTCTTCCTCCTTCAGCATGGTCCTGCTGAGGAATTTGGCACTACTCTTCGGAGAACCAGTTTTGTCTTCTGTGTAGAGATCCTCAAAAATGCTCATATTCTGACACGGCAGTTTTTTTTTTCTGATAAGAAAATGATTTTTAAAACTTGAAAAAAAATTTTTTAGTATGGTGACATGTACAACGTAAATTTACCTGTCTTAACCACTTTCAAGTGTGCAGTTCAGTGGTAATCACACTCTCCGTGCCCTGCGGCCATCACCACCACCCAGTACCAGAGCTGCTCCACCCTGAAACAGAAGCTCTGTCTCCATGAACCCCACGTTCACCCCCCCACCCCCCAGTCCCTTGTAACCCCCAGTCTCCTTTCTGGCTCTGAATTTGCCTGTTCTAGTTCTTTTTCACAAATGCTTGTCCTTTTGGGTCTGGCTTCTTTCCCTGGGCAGTGGTTCATACCTGAGGAAGCTTTCTGCATGCAGAGGTTCACCATAACAATTTACTGTATTTACATTTTTCTGTTGATTAAAAACTTACAGAAGTAATGCATGCCAGTTAGAAATCCTCTTTAAAACAACTATGTGTGAAGTAAATTCCCATTCCTCCTACTTCTGCTTCCCTGCTTTGCCCCGTTAGCCTCACTCCAGGAAGCACATAATTTTGGGTGGTGTCACTCTTCTGGAGGCAGGTGGGGTGGTGACTGCCCTTCCTTGACAGTCTTTCTCTTGGCTGTTACTTAAGGATCTGTGGAGCCCATGTTTCCCAGTGACCTTTGACCTGATGGTTTTAGCAGCCACTGATATTCCCTGCCCCAGTCGGTTCTTACCAGTTGAGGCTGGTCATTTTTCTGTCTCCTATTTCTTCTACACTTTTTAATCATTACTCTTATGTAAAGAACACCCTCTTCTTTCCCCCTCTGCCTCTCTCTCATTTGCTGTGGACACTTGGACTGGTTCTCATTCTGTGTATTGCAGTCAATTCCCTTTGTTATTCCTTAGATGCTCAGCTTGCCCCTTCGGGTTGGCATGAGCTAGTTTAAAAGAAACACTTAAGAAATGCCCAGTATTTAGTAAGCATTCAGTAAACGTTAACATTTATTCTGGTATTCATTTCCAAGGCAAGCAGTGAAGTCTGATTGTGGTGAAGAGTGCTTTCTCTCAAGCCTTTGTTTCTGAATCCCAAGGGAATTGTGATCAACAGGAAAAAAGGAAAAAAATGAAAGAAAAAGTTCAAACACTGTGGCAATATGTGGTGCACACAGAGATGGCCAGTGAGGGCCAGTGATGGCCAGTGAGGGCAATTGGGGGCAGTGATGAGCAGTAACAAGTGGTTGTGGTTGGCCCCACCTTTACCCACACAATAACAGTCTCTTACCTGTTGATCCACCTCCATGCAAAAGGCCCACAGAGTGCAGTATTGTCACAAGGCTTGTGGTGTTTTTACTGGGTCTTCCCACATTTTTCTTTGAAAAAATGGATGATGTTCTTTACTGTGAAAATACAAATATTGAGTAAAATAAGCGAAAGTGAAGGAGGTTTGTACAGTCAATAAAACCCACAAGGCAATTTGTGTAGAGAGAGAAATTAGAGTAAGGAGTTTAAATGGCTTATAGCATCCCTGGAGGGCGGGAGTGCTGGGCTGGGAGGCCGCATAGCCAGGCATGCCCTGCTGGCACCTTTGTTGCCAGGCACTACAGGTGAAACCACCACTTCCGGACTCTGGGAGAACCCCTGCTCCTTCTTTCCATCCAGAGTCTGGGCTCGCGGGGGTGACTGGCAGAACCCAGGTCCTGTGCTGTCCCCAGATGCAGAGAGGCTGGGAGAACAGGTGCCTGGGGTTTCAGCTTCTCTCTTGGGCCATGTGCTTTTCCTCGAAGGTGGAGCATTTCCCACCCCTGGAAAGGGGGATCATATGTGGGGTGGCCAGAGTGTATTACAAACGGCAACAGCCTGATGAAAATGGACAGTTACTGAAGAAAGCAGTTCAGCATTTACTTACATGGTGGGAGGTCATGGCATTTCTCTCCTAGGAGGATCAGGAAAATCTGCCTCATAAACAAACCCCCACCCCAGCGGCTCTGATTTTCCCCATAGAAAGAACAGTGACCACATATTTAATAAAAATGAAAAGGTGTTTGAATTTTCTGCTTCCCTCAAACTTTCTATTATATCACTGCCCTTTTCCTTGTTATTTTGATTCCTGTTCTTGATGATCTTTATTCCATTTTGAGGAGAAGGAGTGTGGGACGACTCCACAGCAGGCAGTGCTGCTGTTGTGGTGTGTCTGGTGGGTGCGCACTCACAGCCAGCTGAGGGGAGAAAGGCCCTGCCAGGAGAAAGTGTGACAGTGTCAAGGTTTCACATCAGAAAAGAAGGTACATCCAGGGTTGTTTCCTTGTGCAAACCATAGAAATACTTGTTCCAAAAAAAGTTTAGCAATGAATTAAGAGATTGCTCAAAAGCACATTCCTGTTGATAGGTTCTTGGTCTTTTCACAAACCTGTAAGTGTCGTGGTCTCCAGTCTGTGCCGTTACTCTAACTGTTATTGAAAGGGCCAGGTGCTCCAGGAACTGAGACATTTTCTAGAAGGTAGCTGGAAGCGTTAGCCCAACAGCCTGTTGCCTAAGTGCCTTCCAGGCTGACACATCCCACTCTGCCCGTCTGAAGCCACAGGCCTAAAAAAGGCCTGTAGAGGGGCTTCCTGGTGCCCTGTGCAGAACTGACTGGGTGCCCTGGCTTAGAAGGCATGGTCTCCTGTCCTTGGAAACACTGGCAGGATTGCTTGAGTTATAAACCCACCTGTAAGATTCTGTCATTGAAAGTTTTATCGTAGTACTACCTGGAGAGATGTTGACACTCACAAACTAACTTAAAATAATTTTGACAATGGTCGGGAATTTAGAGGGAGAGGATTTAGATACAGGGATTCTTTTTCCCTTGAAGAACTAATTTTACCATTGTCTGTTGATTTAAAGAAACAGCTTCTGGGTGGGCCTTTGTTAGCTGTGGCTTTGGGGTAAAACGTTGGCTCTTATTAATTGCTAATGAAGTTAAAGACCTTATTCCTGTGACTTCATGTTGGAAATCAAGTCCAAGTGTAAAGTTTTTATGGTCTTTGTATATAATGGTCAGCAAGGGTGGGTGGCCTCTAATTCTGAGTTTTTGGTTATTTAGGATCTGATTTTAACTACCATGTGGAACTACAGTCCTTGTTTCTTGTTTGTTTTGTTTTGCTTCTTGTTTTATTTGAAAGCAAACCTGCTGCTTGTTAGCATTTTTACCAAAGGATGGCTAGATTCCGAGTGGCAAAGCATGTCAGGGCACTTAGACTACTTGTTAGTAATTGGGGAACAGGGTGACAAATGGCAAATTTGGAGATGAAGTCTATAGTAACAATTTGTATCTCCTGTGGTTTGGGAAGCCATTCTGTTCGTATTTCTTTGTAAGGTCAGATAATCAAGAGCTAACCAGAAAAGCCTATAACAGTCTTCTTGCAAGTGAAGTGAGTTTATCTGATGTTTTATAAAGTGTATTATTTGACCAAAAATAAAAATAAAGAAAAATAAAGAAAATAATAAGCAGCCTTAAAGTAGTATAGTGGAATGATATCTAACAACATGTAAGATGATTACACTGATGATGATTTTGAAAGGTAGATTACAAAATAGTACCAACAATATGATGTATTTTTTGGGGTCTTAGAGTATAATATATTGTATGTACGCATATGCAGAAATTTATGCACACAGTAAAAAGAGGAAAACTGAATGTAGACAAGTGTTGCTGTCTCAGGATCTTGAACTTAGAGGTGATTTTAAACAATTTTCCTTTTTAAAAAATCTGTATTCTAAATTTTCATGGAAATTTTTTTTGAATAGGAAGGTTTTTTAAAAGTAATAGTACATTTAAAAATGTATCTTGATGAGCATTTAATTAGGCATCCTCTTGGAAGATGTATGTTTAAAAGAAGGGGAGAGCAGTATGTTGGCCTGAAAGCACACACCCTGCTTGTAAGTCCTATTACCCTCAAGAAGTGTTTGGTTATTTTTGAAGAGAGGCTAGTACTGAACCTTTTTACTGTAACTTGTTGATAAGAACAAGCAAGCATCAGTAAAGGGTGGCTTGTGCATTGAAATTCAGCCCAAGGAGGTTGGTGTGTACCCCTAACAGAAAGAAAAGCCTCATACTAAGGCAGCTACCAAAACAGTAGTGCTCCCATCATTGCTAATTTAGTATAAAGCTGAATTTAAATTTTTTCTCAGTTTATCAAAAACATAAATGGCTAGAAGATTTGCAACACTTTGGTGCTTATCTTTCATTTTGTAGACCGAGGATCAAGAGCGCCTGCAACTGGCAGAACAAAATCCACAGCGCATCCTGTGGAAGGCAGAGGCCCTCCCCGAGGTGGAGGCAAAGGTGGCCCAGCTGGTGGCCACCATGTGTGAGGTGGGACCTGGGGGTTAGTGTGGGTGGGTCAGCTGGAAGGGTTGGGTTCTGAGTGGTTTGTCCCTGCCCTTTGTCTCATGGTTCTTAAGGCAGTGCACATAAATCCATGAAATAGCCCAGATACATTTTTTTGAGACACGCAGCTTTTTAAGTGTCAGATGTTTTCCTCTTTTTTGTCATTCCTAAATTAACTCTCCCCTAGGTTGTCAGATTTGTGCTGTTTGTCCACAGTGCACTTGACCTAAGGGTTGTCTGAGTCCACAGCTCAAAGCATAGGATGGAAGCATTGTGTAAGATGAGGATAGAGTTTTTCTTAGAAATTGGAAAATGCTATCCTCTATTAAAGAAAATCAAAATAAATTTGTAGTAAACAATTTTAAGTAAATGGATCCATCCATTTGTTCAACAAACATTGGCTGAGCATGTACAAGTGACAACTCCTGTCCTCAGTGCACTGGGGGAAGCAAGTGGGAAGACAGAAAATTTCCACATGATGGAACGGGTCCCCACGGCATGCTCTGGAAGCACATACTTGGGCAAACCGCCCTGTCTTGCTCGGCCTGAGAAGGCTTCTGCTGAGACTGTGAGCCCTGCAGTGTGCTCAGCAGCAGCCAGGCAGAGGGAACGGCATGAGCAGAGGCCCCAAGGCGGAGGGCAGGAGGTGTCTGAGCCCCTGAGGCAGTTTGCTTTGCCCGGCTAGAGCCCAGTGAGTGCCTGATGAGGGGTTGGGGCATGAGAAAAGGGGCTGGAGGGTCAGGGCTGACATCGGGCCATTGTTGCCACTGCCCAGAGCTTTTCCTTAGAGTAACTTTATTGCTCACAGCCATAACAGAACCTTCCTCTTCCTCTGTGATCTGCTTTTAAAGTCTTGGTTTCTCTCCTCCCTGTATCGTCTTTCCTGTCCCTTGTCGGCTTTGTAGTCTGACCTTTTGTCATCTGGGAACTCTGCCGCTAAGGAAGCTCAACTGTTCGAACTTATTTCCAAGCTTAGGAAGATAAGAATTTGTACCTTGACCCTTGTTTGTGCTTACTGCTTTTCTGCTTTTCATGCTTACTAACCAAAAGCAATCTAAGGGTGGCGAAAACACTTGAATCCATTGAGATTTGTCACTGGGTGAAGTGAAATGCACATTTTTCTCACAAAGTTAGTCACCAACACCAGCCATGCCTCAGAGTCACCATTATGAGAGGACGGATTGCTTCACGGTTAACACATGAAGCCACGTAGGAAATGTAGAGAGAAGTAAGGAAATGCTCTCCATTTAGTGTGGCTGGAAAGTAGTTCATGCAGAGCATGTGAGGCTTGCTCCTGCTGCAGTAGTTTACAGCATGTTGTCAGGGAGTGTGATTAGTTATCTCAACTTACATGGCTTCTGCCGACAGGTCGAAGACAGACACAGGAGCATAGAAGCAAGGCTACGGAAGATGGACGCGCAGCTGGAGGAAAGGCACCAGGAGCTGCAGCGGGTATGTTTCCAACCAGAGCAGTGCCCAGGGCATAGCAGGAGCTCTTTTTCTTTTCCTCCCATCCCCACTCCCTCTCGAGTCCTGCTGTGTGCATTTATTTTGTGGTATTATCCATCAGTCTCTGCTGGTAAGCACATCCCACACATGGACGATATAATGTCAGTACTGGTGACAGCAGCAGAAATTCATGCCCAAAGGGATAACTCCAGGGTACACAGGATCCCCAAGGCCTGGAGGGCTTCTTGCTGACCTGACTGCCTTGTCAGAGGAACTGCTCCAGGCTCAACCTGCCTGGGGGTCCCCCAACACAGAGTCACACGTCACCCTAGACAGCTAGCCAACCTGCTTAGAATATGTCCAGAAGTACCCAGTTCTGGTCATGGCCTGACCTCTATCCTGAAACATCTCATTGTTAACCACAAACCCAAAGTTTTACGCAGAGATAGATTTTCCTGGGCAGGAGGAAAAGTGTAACTGAGCTCTGATAAAGAGCTTTTGGAGAGCAGGGCATTGGAGATGTGCACCAGCTGAATCCTGAGAGGTTCCCCTGAAAGACTGGGGCACATGTCAGTAAGGACCGCCCGGGAAATAGCAGGGATTCAGCCGACAGTGGTCCCCGGCCCACCACCCCAGACCTGGTGTTTTGGGGTGGAGTTCTCTTCAACAGGTGGGCAGAGAGAGGTGGCCTGCAGCACCTTCTTGCAGCCCTTGCAGCCGCACCTTAGGCACTCTTAGGATATTAATTCAAGACCAGCAGATTTTGTTTTCAACAGAAGTCTGTGCTTTTTGCTATTAACTGCAGAGAATCAAACATGAGCATCTGGGAAAATGTTGTTGACTTTCATAAAGAGCTTACACACTGGGCATTCACCCCCACCTTTCAACACATATACACTCACCCTGTAGGCAAAGAACAACGTTTTCACCTATTTTGGGAATGTACATCGTTACTTTCAGAGCTGATTTATGGAGTTGTGAAGGTCCGGTATTATGGTAGGGATAATATTTATAATTAAGACAGTCAAAGGTAAATTGTAAATTGTTTGCTGAAACATAATCAAATCCTGAAGGAAAATCAGCACAGTTTTCTAAAGAAGTTGTGTGGTACACCTCTGTTGTGTCTCTTTAGAGGCTAACAGCTGCTAGGTGCCAGGCTTTGTTCCCAGTGCTTGACACTGACTCCTCACAGCGACTCCACGGGAGTGGGGTGGGGGCGGGCGCCGACGAGGACATTGGCACACCAAGGTCGAGGTAGCGCAGGTTGCCCGAGGTCACACAGCCGGGCCACTTGGAAGTGGTGTGCCTCCTGAGGCAGCCTGACCCCATCCGCATCTTAGCTGTGCTCTGCAGGCTGAGGGGATGTGGGGGTGCCGAGCCAGAGGCTGTGCTCCTGGGACCCATCCCCACTCTGTTCCAGGAGTCGCTTGAGTTGGCTCAAATACAGGCCCAAAGACGTTTAAACGATGAAATTGACTATGGTTCCATTAAAGACAGCCTTATCAACTGTTCTATATTTTTAAATTACTTGAGGTAATTATGTGTGATTTTTTAAAAATTTTCATTATAAAAGACATGAAAGTCTCATTGCCGCTGATTCTTGCAAAAAACAATTTTTTTAACCTTTTGTTTGTACAGTAACTTTTCCCCGATTCCAGACCTAATATTTTATTTACACAAGGGGAAATTCTGCCAGTGTGAAATAAGCTGATCCCCTTGAAAGTGTGCAGCTTTCTGCATGTAAATCCACCTAACAGTTAATAGCTGGTGGCATGCCTCAGGCCCCCTGAGGGTCTTCTAATAAGTGATCTCTGGAAGAGTCATTCCTGCATTTCCCTGCAGATAGGACTCAGTTATGCTCTTCCTGCAAAAGGCCACAAGACAACCGTAGGAAAGAAGGACTCAGGGAATGACGGATGGCAAGTTTGCAACTCATTGTTAGGCTTCGGTACTTTTAAGATAGTGATCGTACTCTTACCCGAAGCTCGTAACTTTTTGATTCTCCTATTTTAGTCAAGGCAGAGAGAAAAAATGAATGAAGAACACAATAAATGTTTATCAGACGCTGTGGATAAACTTCTTTCAGAATTGAATGAGAGGCTTCAACTTCGTCGTAAAGAGAGAATGGCTGCTCTACTAGATAAGGTAGGAGACGGTGAACATCACTGAGGGTTTCCCATCGTTTACAAAAACACATGCATGTTCTGCTCTTGGGGATAATGCATAATTATGGTGAACAACTGTTACAGAAAGCAGGGATTGTTCTTCAAAGTGGAAAAACAACAAACTTAATCATGGAATTAGCTTATCATTTGCCATGTTCTTGCTCCAGTCCTGTTTAAGGATAATTGTTTATCATTTCTTGTTCTCTAGAATAGGCATCCACAAACCTTCTATAAGAGGCCAGAGAATAAATATTTTAGGCTCTCTTCAATGATGCCCTTGTAGCATGGAAGCAGCCACAGATAAAACATAAACGCATGGGTGTGGCTGTTTTCCAGGAAAGCTTTATTTACAGAAACAGGTAGCTGGCCACATTTTCCCGACAGACCCTATTTTGCCACCCCCTGCATTAGAATCTTAATTTTAGCCCTGCTCCCACCCTTCATTGCTCTTACACTGGAAATTAATTTCCACCTCCTTTATAAATAACACTATAGGAGTGTGTTGTAATAGAAAGGATTTAATCAACTAAAAACAGGTATTTGTAGATATAGCCACTCCACCACCCATTTCTGTTTCTTTCATTTGGTTTGGGAAAAGTTTGAGCCTGGATTCTTAGTGCTCTCATCCTGGAAATACTTTAACTGTAACCAAAGTGAAGGACTATTCTAGAATCATATCCCTAGCAGTGAGACTTAGAAGCTACTGAGGTTGGCACTTGGGGTTGGGGTCTTGCTCCTTGGAGAGAGGTCAGTAATTACTACTTGTCATATGGTACATTTTATTGAATACAAAACCCATTACTAAATGCCTTAATAGACACCACACAGAATTCTTACTCTTGCTTACCTCCTTGATCAGTGAACCAGCCTTAAAGTTGGAATATTTTTACCTTAGATTTGAATTATACATTTGAAACTTCATTTTAGGTTTCCTGAGTGACCAATGAATTGCAAAACCTAGTTTACACTAGATGCTAGTATAAACCAATTTAGCTGATTATAAAATAATTTATGAACTAGACATACTTGTAATAGGAAAATTCAGTCAGTGAAGAAGTAAATTTTATATTGGGCAAGAAAAATTATTTTAAAAATGTATTATTGCCTCATCATCATTTCACTCTGAATGTGTGACAGCAGTGCTTGTTACTAGGCTTGTATAAGCCATTCCTTTTGGTGGCTTTTTTGTTTTTTGTTTTTTTAAGCAGAAATGTAGCCATTCTGTATTTCAGGCAAAATTTTAAAGAATCCACACTAAAGGATTACCTGTATCTTTTGCAGGATTCTCTATTACGGGAAGTTGAAAATGCGGAGAAGCAGTTAGAAGAAACACAACGTAAAAATGTACTTAAATCTTCTCTGATTCATTTAGAAATCTGTTATGAGCTAAGTTGAGCTGAGTTTGTTATAATTGCAATTATTACAGCTGTTTTGAAGAAGTTAAGTTAAACTTGTTTTTATGTCTGTCATAGTCCACTGACATTATAATACTCCTAGATTTGTTCATTGAGTTAATTTGTGTTTTATATGGATTTTGAGTCTGTGGCAATAGGTATGGTTCAGAAAACTCTGAGTCCTTTCTGGATTAATTCAAAATTAAAGTACTGATGTAAGCCTTTCATCTCAAACAGTGCTGTCCAAGGGAAATGTGAGCCACATACATAATTTTGAGTTTTCTTGTAACCATATTTTAAAAAGTAAAACAAGGTGAAATTCAATTTCTTTTTAATCCACTGTATCCAAAATGTCATCACTTTATCATATAATTAATATCAAAAATTGATGAGGTATTTTACATTCTTTTTTTGTTTGTCTTTGAGACCCACTGTCTGCTTTGCAGCTGTGCCCATCTCGTTCTGAACCAGCCCATTGCAAGTGCTCATTAGCCACATGTGGCCAGCGTAGTCTAAAGGCTATTGGGTGACCTGTTTTTTTATTTTTTATTTTTTTATTTTTTTTTGTGTTGAGAAATGAGATCAGCCATGATACATGGATGAACGCTTGTTTGATGTAAGACCATGCAGAGAAACTGAATGTTCACCTCCCCCATGAAAAGTTTTACCCCTCTCTACAAAATTTAAAAATTGATTATTGTTATTCTCCCCAAATTTTCTAACATACAGCTCTTTATTCATTAGGGTTAAAGTTAATTTTTGTGGTTTGTGCACAATGTTATAAGAATGTTGCAAAAATTTTCTCAAAGTTAAATGGTATTATAGCTGCTAATTGAATTTATGGTTATGTTCAACATTTGAGCACTTTCGATGCAGATGATTATAAAAGCTGAAAGAGGTGGCTGCAGTGTGTGTCATTTGCTGTTTTGTAGGATCAGCTCGTACTATACATTGAAGGACTGATGGCTGAACTGGACCAGAAGGGGCTGTGAGGTGCTTCACTTCATCCTGGGTATGGCACTGACCAATTCCCTTAGCAGGGCTTCCGCACCGTTAACAGGGCTGGTATGCGTTCAAGGCCTGGCCTTGGTCCTGTGGCTGGTGTGCCTGGATATAGCCTGTGGTTATCCACAAAGGGTGTGTAGCTTAATACCAGGCACAAGGGAAGAGGAGCCTGTCATTCCAAGGATTAGCCCCTAGTAACATAGGAGAGTGATAGCTATGTCAGAGGCAGAGCTTCCTGTGTTAGGGCCTTCTCAGTAGCGGGAACATAAAAGCAGTCCCTCCATCAGGTGAAGGAGAGGCATGTCTTGGTTACATCAGCAGACACCCCGGGGCAGGAGAGGGGCAGGGGGGCTGGGGGCTGTCTCCATCATCCCTGGGGCTGGCGCCTCCCATCTCCCATCCCCCACACAGCCTCAGGGAGCTCCCCTTCCTTCTCTCCCATGGCAGCGGGGCCTTCTTGCCTGGGTGAGGGCCAGGGCTGGGCTCCAGGTTCAGCCTGTGAGTGACAGGGGCCCTCCCAGAAGGCACCAATGGGGGTGCGTATCGAGAGGCCCCCTGGCACGCTGTTCTAGTTTGCTAATGCTGCTGGAATCCAAAACACCAGAGATGGATCGGCTTTTATAAAAGGGGTTTATTTGGTTTCACAGTCACAGTCTTAAGGCCATAAAGTGTCCAAATCAGGTACCTTCAGTGGAGGATGGCCAATGGTGTCCGCAAAACCTCTGTTAGGGAAGGTACGTGGCTGGCATCTGCTCCGAAGTTCTGGTTTCAAATTGGCTTTCTCCCAGGATGTTCCTCTCTAGGCTGCAGTTCCTCAAAATATGTCACTCTTAGTTGCACTTGGGGTATTTGTCCTCTCTCAGCATCTCTGGAGCAAGAGTCTGCTTTCAATGGCTGTCTTCAAACTGTCTCTCTTCTGCAGCTCCTGTGCTTTCTTCAAAGTGTCCCTCTTGGCTGTAGCTCCTCTTCAAAATGTCACTCTCAGCTGCACTGAGTTTCCTCTGCCCATCAGCCCATTTATATGGCTCCACTGATCAAGGCCCACCCTGAATGGGTGGGGCTACACCTCCACAGACATATGAGAGTTATCACCCACAGTTGGGTGGGGCGCATTTCCATACAAACAACCTAATCCAAATGTTTAGACTTAATCCCCACTAATATATCTGCCCCACAAGATGGCATCAAAGAATATGGCTTTTTCTGGGGGACATAATACATTCAAACCAGCACACATGCTCTGTGTCCCATCTCCTGGGCAACCACCCTGTTCTCTCTGCAGCAAAGTGGGGGGCCCTCCCCAATCACCCCCGCTTAAGCCTTCCTGTGCGGGCAGCTCAGGAAATGCCTAGGGTCAGATCCACCTTCATGGACCAGGCACACTGTGAGGTGCTGGAAACTTGGGGCCGCACCTGGCCCCATCCCCAACGGTCCCCGAGGGTCCCCGGCTGCAGGACCTACCACCCACAGGCTGATGGGTTGGGACAGAAGATGATGGCACCTCCCTCTTGTGCACGTGGAGACCCATTTATAAAAGACCAAGGGCAAGTGGTGCCTTGGAGCCTGGGACAGGAGGGTCCATCCTGAGACCCCAGATGCCAGATGGGGCCACCGTGGTCACCTGGGTCACCTGAGCCAGCTCCCACAGCATTCTGGGGCTCCCCACAGCTGGAGAGTGTCTGGGGATCGTGGACCCCCAGCCCTCCTGCCTGCCCTGGATGCTGCCAGCCCCTGGGGAGGAGGCAGAGGGCAGGACAGGAGGGCTCAGAGCCAGCCCACCTGCATAGACACGGGCGGCCCCGTCTCCCACTGTGCCAGGCACGGCCCAGACCTCTGAGTGTGTGCCCCTTTCTCCAGCAATGTCCTCCCCAAGGTAAAGCCATCCTTGGTCCTTCAAAGCCCAGCTCAAACAAAACCACAATGAGCATGATGCAAGGTGATGAAAGAGGGGCACAGGGAGGAGGGGCAGAGGAGCAAGGGGACAGGATGGGGGGAGGGCGAGCAGAGAGGGAGGAGCCGGCCCACCCAGCACCACTGAGCCTGGGACCTGGGTTGGACTGCAGGCCCCTTCCTGTGTCCGGGCCACAAGTGAGGCTGATGAGAGAAGGACGGAAGGACAGACGGTGGAGGAGGAGGCACAGCAGCCAGGCTCACCATCTGCTGCAGGTCCTGAATGATGATGCAGATGATGAACGTGTTGGCCTGGCTCTCCTCCATCCTGGTACCGCCCAGCTTCTCTGCGGTGGCCCAGATGGCGTCATAGGTGGTTTCCTCCTTGGAGCTGTCTGACTCCAACCCCACAGAGTAGTTTGAGAAGCTCTGGGCCATCTCGTCCTCGCTGGATGTTGGGCTGTGCACCATGGCGGCCTCCATCCCTGTGAGGAGCACACAGAGGAAAAGAAACAGAATTGTTAAAGCTAAAGAAAGAAATGTCAAGGTATGGCAGAGTCTGGCACTTGATGGAGGGGGCTTGGTGGCATGGCTGCCATCGCATGCAGAGAAAGGGCTTGGGGTCAACTTGAAGGGTTGCCCACTTGCCAAGGATGGGATGACTCCATCAAAAAGGGCATCCCAGAATGTCCCGAAGCCATCAAATACATTCAAGTCAGATAATGCTCAGCACAACCAAAACACAGCGGCCCCTTTGGAGGATGCCAGGGACAACTCATTGTTCTGAAAATAGGAAAAGTCAGGTGTTTATCCTCAATGAACTGAACCTGCAAGGGAACCACATAGTAAATGATGGAAGTGTCTCTCCAGAGGAGCTTTCCTGAAGTTTAAAATAAAGAAGGGAAATGGTCAGCATCCTGCTATGCCTAAGGAATGAACAGACCCAGGCGCTGAGAGCCAGCATCCTCTAACATCACAGAAATGGAGACAACAGACATCGCACACCTCATGATGGAAAACCCAGAAAATCACCTATCAAGTGGTCCTGCTGAAGAAACTGTGCCCAAATCTGTTCAAGACTCTAGGAGATTCAACCAACTTCAATTTATAGGAAATATAGGGCAGAGAACATGCTCAATTACACTATGGGGATGCAACCAGTAAAACCTGGCTAGAGGAACCTCTACTGGAAAATGACCTTGTTTCTTCAGCAAAAACATTTTAAGGAAAAGACAGAGAGGGGTGGGGGTGGGGGGAGATAGATAGATGAAGGGGACTTAAAGGAAAACTAAGAGTATCCAGGTGACACCTGTGAAAATGGCAGTGAAGGGACCTCCCTCTCTAGAAGCATCAGCAAACCTGGCAAAAAATGTGAGAATCCATCTCATCAGAACTCTGGATGACAGTCCAGTGTTTACAGCAACGAAATGAACGCTGAACCAGGAGAAAGGCTACTGACACACGAAGGTCAGATGGTGGCATTTTAACTTAGCCTTGCCCCTGGGGTGGTCTTGAAGATGGCAGCCTGTGTTCCCACTATGGGTTCCTGGTCCCAGAGTGAGAAGCACGGACCCTGTTCCTGAGGAATCATATTTGTCTGTTTCGACCTGCTCTTGGGTTCCTAGAAGGACCAGTGCAAGATGCTTGCCTTTGCTTCACCTCATTCAGACTCCCAGGGCAGAGGGTTCATGACCTGGCCTGCTCCCCTGACCTGCTCTACTTGTACTTCTCTCTCAAGACTTAGGGTCATCTCCTTGTAGCCTTTCCTGAGTCTCCAAGGTAGAATTAACCATTCCCTTCTTTTTGCTTCTGTGCCCTGTATGCATGTAATCTTCCCCATTCAAACCCTTCTGATGGATTTTCAGTGTACTTAGAATAAAATCTAAACCCTTCATCATGTCTTACAAAGCCCTAAAATATATAGCACCTGCTATGTTTCCAACCATTATTCCCCTCTCTTGCATGGCACATATGTAATTTTTTTTTCTTTTGAAATTTACCCTTTCTTTCTTTTTAAAATTTTTTTATTGTGATTGTTCACATACCATACAATTATCCAAAGATCCAAAATGTACAATCAGTTGCCCCCAGTACCATCATACAGCTGTGCATCCATCACCACAATTAATTTTTGTTCAATTTTTAGAACATTTTCATTACTCCAGAAAAGAAATAAAGACAAAGAAGAAAAATTATAAGGAAACACAAATCCTCCCATATCCCTAACCACGCCCCCTCCATTGTTGACTCGTAGTATTGGTATAGTACATTTGTTACTCTTTATGAAAGAATGTTGAAATACTACTAACTGCAGTTTACAGTTTGCAATAGGTATATATTTTTTCCATATACTCCCCTCTATTATTAACTTCTAGTTGTAGTGTCATACATTTGTTCTAGCTCATGAAAGAGATTTCTAATTTTTGTACAGTTAATCTTGGACATTGCCCACCACAAGGTTTACTGTTTTATACATTCCCATCTTTTAACCTCCAACTTTCCTTCTGGTGACATATATGACTCTAAGCTTCCCCTTTCCACCACATTCACACACCATTCAGCACTGTTAGTTATTCTCACTATAACGTGCTACCATCACCTCCATCCACTTCCAAACACTTAGGTTCACTTCCAAACACTTAGGTTCAACCTAGTTGAACATTCTGCTCATAATAAGCAACTGCTCCCCATTCTTTAGCCTCATTCTATATCCTGGTAACTTATATTTCATGTCTATGAGTTGACATATTATAATTAGTTCATATCAGTGAGACCCTGTAATATTTGTCCTTATGTGTCTGGCTTATTTCACTCAGTATATTACACTCAAGTTTTTGTCATCAACCCATTTTTTTTTAAGATGGTTTTGTTCACATGCCATATATTCCATCCTAAGTAAACAATCAGTGGTTCCCTTTCCCTGTATAGTCACATATTTGTGAGTTCACCACCCTCACCACTATCTATATAAGGACATCTCCATTCCTTCCACAAAGCAGGAGAAAGAGTCAAAGAAGGCAGACCAAAGAAAAATAAAAAAGAAATGGGGGGGGGCATGACAGCTAGGAAGCAGCAAAAGGAAAGATAACCTTAGACCAAAGTAGAAGAGTCAGACAACACCACCAATGCCAGGAGTCTCACACCCCTCCCTTATGCCCCCCTGCCTTATGCACCCCCTTGTCTGCATTTACCTTGGTATATTGCCTTTGTTACATTAAAGGAAGCATAATACAATGATTCCATTAATTATAGTCTCTAGTTTATGTTGATTGTATTTTCTCCTGATACCTCCCTATTTTTAACACCTTGCAAGGTTGACATTCATTTGTTCTCCCTTGTAAAAAAAAAACATATTTTTGCATTTTATCATAATTGTTGAACACTCTAGGTTGTACATTTTATCATAATTGTTGAACACTCTAGGTTTCACTGAGTTATACAGTCCCAGTCTTCATCTTTCCTCTTTTCCTCTGGTGTCCCACATGCTCCTAACCATATTCATAGTTATCTTTGTTCAGTGTACTTACATTGCTGTGTTACTATCTCCCAAAATTGTGTTCCAAACCTCTCACTCCTGTCTTTTCCTATCTGTCTGTAGTGCTCCCTTTAGTATTTCCTGTAGGGCAGGTATCTTATTCACAAACTCTCTCATTGTCTGTTTGTCAGAGAAAATTTTGAACTCTCCCAAATATTTGAAGGACAGTTTTGCCAGATATAGCATTCTTGGTTGGTGGTTTTTCTCTTTCAGTATCTTAAATATATCACACCACTTCCTTTTTGCCTCCATGGTTTCTGCTGAGAAATCCACACATAGTCTTAAACTTCCTTTGTATGTGATGGATGGCTTTTCTCTTGTTGCTTTCAGGATTCTCTCTTTGTTTTTGATGTTTGACAATCTGATTATTAAGTGTCTTGGCATAGGCCTATTCACATCTATTCTGTTTGGAGTACGCTGTGCTTCTTGGATCTGTAATTTTGTGTCTTTCAGAAGAGATGGGAAATTTTCATTGATTATTTCCTCTATTATTGTTTCTGCCCCTTTCCCCTTGTCTTCTTCTGGACGTCAATGATACATACATTCTTGTATTTCATTTTGTCCTTAAGTTCCCGGAGATGTTGCTCATATTTTTCCATTCTTTTCTCTATCTGTTCTTTTGTGTAGGTTTTCAGGTTTCTTGTTCTCCAGTTCCTGAGTGTTTTCTTCTGCCTCTTGAGATCTGCTGTTGTACGTTTCCACTGTGTCTTTCATCTCTTGTGTTGTGCCTTTCATTTCCATAGATTCTGCCAGTTGTTTTTATGAACTTTCAATTTCTGCCTTATGTATGGCCAGTGTTTTCTTTATAGCCTTTATCTGTTTTGCCATATCTTCTCTAAACTTTTTGAATTGCTTTAGCATTAGTTGTTTAAATTCCTGTATCTCAGTTGAAGTGTACGTTTGTTCCTTTGATGGGCCATAACTTCGTTTTTCTTAGTGTAGGCTGTAGTTTTCTGTTGTCTAGGCATCTGACCTCCTTGGCCACCCCAATCAGGTTTTCCCAGATGAGAACAGGCTCAGGTCCCAGAGGGAAGAAATATTCAGTATCTGGTTTCCCTGATGGTGTGTCTTAGAGGATTGACACACTCTGTGATTTTCTGCCCAGTGTGTGGTGCCTGTCAGCCTGTCACTCCAGACTGGTGTAAGGGGGTGTGGCCAGGGGCTGTTTTCCCCCAGGCTCTGGGGTCTGGTTCTGAATGGAAGGAAGGTAGTAGAACTGGGCACCCCCTCTTTCATCTTGGGAAGATTTACCCCTAGAGTGAGGTGATTTGCATATAAATAGATTCTTTGTTTCTGTCACTCTGCTACCTCTACCCTTGTCTGAGTCAGAGTGCTACAAGCTAAAAATGGCTGAGGCTTTCTCCATTGAACCACCCAGGTTGAGAGAGAAAGGGACAGAAAGCCCCCATCCCCGGCCCCCAGATTCATCCATCAGCCAGAGATACCACCCAATCCCTTGGGCTACCCATCCTGAGACAGATACATCCCCTGGCTCTCCAAGGTCAGTCGTCACCAGAAACCTCCATCTGCTTGTGGGGGACTCATAGCCTGTATTGAGTGGTTAACATTAAAGCCCCAGTTGGAGCTGGGCTGAGGTATATTTGCTTGTTCCGAGAGTGCTGCTCTGTAGCACTGCAGGGTTTTGCAGTTCAGGCTGCCATGAGGGAGGGGGCTCTCGACTCATGTCTGCAGCCTTTACTTACAGATTTTGTGCTGTGATCTTGGGCATTTCTCCCAATTCAGATTATTGCATGATGCATGGACAGTAGCTGCCATC
>PVKY010003964.1:0-20269 GCA_004027775.1 Bradypus variegatus
CCCCACCCCGCTCTCTCCGGCCAGCGCCCACCTCCAGGAGGCTCTGCCCCTCCCTGCCTGGCCCCTGGGGGCTTTGTCGACCTTGGCTGAGCAGGTGAACACGGAGGAAACGGCTGGGAAGGGGCCTGGGCAGGGTAAGGGTCTCCTTTGGGGAGCCAGGCGGTTGGGAGTGGGAGGGGCCCCCAAACAAACCTGTCCTAAATGTGTTTTCCCTGAGGTCCTGTGGTCCCCGAACCCTCCTCCCAGCCCTGAGGAGTTGCGCCTGCTCCGGGCTGGGGCCGTGAGGTGGGTGGCAGGTGTCGGGGGGCCCTGCCGGGGTGTGTTAAGGGAGGCTGCGCGCCAGGACCCTGGGGCACAGGACCGGAGCAGGCGCTGCGCCGAGTCCCCGGGGCCAGACGGCGCGTTTCTGGTGGCTCTGCCGGGCCAGGGAGTGACGCGTGGGGCCCGAGGCTCCCCGGGGCCCCGTCTGGCCACTGGCCCGAGTCGGAGCCGCCTTTCTCGCCGCCGCAGTTGCGGGCGCCTCATGGTGCCTGGGCCTCATGGCCTCAGAATGAGCTTGAAAGCGTAAACCGTGGTGCGCCTCTCGGGGCGCGTGTCCTGCAGGCACATGAGACGTGCCCGTGTGCAGCCTATGTGGGTGTGCGCCTTCCAGGACGCAATGTGCACGTCCGACGCGTATGCTCACGGTGCCATCGGCACGTGTGGCTGTGGTTTATAGAGACGACCACCCCGTCCTGAGGACTGATGGGGGCAGCTGTGGTGCCGGCAGCGCAGTCGTACTTGATGTTTGTGGGGAGTCAGACCACGGCCCCGTTTCCTGGCCTCTGGGGTGACCGTGTCCCTGCCCTGTGGGCGATACGTGTGGCTTGTGTGGGCTGGACCCGGTTGCACCGTCCGAGGGCGACTTGGGGTGTGTGGCCAGACCCCAGCGAGCACGTGGCAGGAGAGGAAACCTTTGCAGCAGGGAGCCGCGGGGATTTGGGGGTAGTTTGCAGGTGGCCGGTGAGAGCTGACAGATGCGGCGCGTTGCTGTGCTGGGCCTGAAACCAGCCCGGTGAGGGATTCATCTACAGTTTTCAGCGTGACGCCACAACCCCGCCAAACCCTGGCAGAGGAGGCCGTGGCTCAGCCCCCACACAGATCAGAGCCAACATAATTAAAAGGGAATTTCACTCTTGCATCTTTGAAGGGTCCAAATGCAACCCCACTGGTTCCCACCCCCTCCCACCCACTCTCCCCCAGCCACGGCGGCTCCCGGCCCCTCTCCAACCTGAGCTCAGCCTGCTTTCCCCTGCCCCCTCCACTATCCTTCCCACAAAGTGGACCATTTTTTTTCTCCATTAAAAAATTTCTTGGGTGTCCCTTGTCTGTGGAACTCAGTGCTCTCCTGTTTGCAGGGCAGGCTGTTTCCCCTCCCTGCGATGCACAGCCAGCCCCATCAGCCAGGATCGCAGCCAGCGAGAATCCTGCTGAAAGAGGAGACAGGGTCCCGGGCTGGCCAAGTTCTCTCTGGTGGTGGGGAGGGGCAGAGGCTGTGATCGCCCAGGTTATGATGCCTGCCCAGTTCCATTAACAATAAAATGATAATAGCAGCCAATACGCACTGACGGTTTAGGAGCTGCAGGGAACACGTGCGAATGCCTTATCTGCCCCATTACCACATCCTTACACAACAAAACCCCATTTCATGGACAAGGAAATCGAGGCACAGGTAGAGAAGAAACTCATCCAAGTGACAGAACTGAGATGCAAATCTGGCTTTATGTCCTGCACGCCCGCGGCCGCACTACGTACGAGCAGGTGGGGATGGCTTCGGGGCCCTGCGAGCCGCCTCTCCCGCCCTCCACCCCCTCCCAGCAGCCCCTGCCCGTTCCCTGGGACAGGGCGCTGGCCCAGGCTCCCTCTGGCTCTGATCCGGATGCCCATCGGGGGTCGCCCTGCTCACAGGTGTGTCCGGGCCAGCGCTGGCCCCGTGGATAGTGTGTGCTCACTGCGCCTCGGTCTGGGGAGTGGAGGTTGGAGTGTGCCTGATGCGAGCGAGCGCGGCAGCTTGTGGGTTGTGCTCTCCCTCTGCGGAGGTCGCAGCTCCCGGCTCCTGGATTTGGCCGGGGCCCATGGGGAGCCGCCTCTGCCGTCCTGCCTGGCGTGCGTCTACTTCATTTTTGCCGCACGAGGTGTCCCAGCTGCGTCACCCAGGGCAGACTGTTTTTCCCACTGAAGCAATCTTGTGTCCCCCTGTCTGGGAGCTCAGTATCTTCTCTTTTCCCGGATCCACATGCCTCCCGCGCCCTGCGGCGACAGAGCATGAAAGCCTCCTTCCCGGCCACTGGTCATCTCCCAGGAGGCTGGAGGGTCCCCAGCCCTGGGCACCAGCTGTCTAGGTCAGCGCATCACAGACCCGCGACCCAACAGTCTCCAGACGTCCGCTGTTCACGATGACAACTTGAGCATCATTCTCATCGAGGGGTAAAAGTATTCTGCAGTTTACAGTCAAAAAGGAAATCATCCCACCAGTGTGGAGAGTGTTGGTGGCCCCAGCGGATGGCTTTCAGGTTCTGGTGCCAGGACAGAGACCCCGGGGACAGGAGGTGGGGGAGAAGGAAGGCACAGGGTCGGGAATGCTGGCCTTCCGGCTGTTCTGATCCGAGCTGATGCGCATTTGCTGCAAACTCAGACTGTCCGCATCCACGCCGCTCACTTACACTGAGCACAGGTGGACGCGGGCACACACGGCCACAGGTGATTCCACTCCTGAGAGCTGGGTCCCTCTGGGCTCCTGACCTCCGCTCGGTGGGCTGTGCTCCAAACCAGTGACCCCCAGAACTCCCGACTGCATCCAGAATCGGAGACGCAGGGCTGTGCTGGAGGCTGCGTTAGCACCACCCGCAGAGCGTGCAGATCCCTCGGAGTGTCTGCTCCGACAGGCCAGGGGTGCCTGAGGATTGGCACTTCCGATTCCGTGGTCCGAGAAACAGCTGAGAGCCGCTGCTGACCCGCCTCCATACAACCTCCTTCCAAAGACTCGTCGTCACGTTTGCGGGTGACAGGGTCAAAGCCCGCAGAGGTCAGGGAGCGAATCCCGGGTCACATCCCGGTACCCGGAGGAACTGGGACTCCAAGCCTGCCCCGCGGATTCCAAAACCTTTCCCTGCAGCCACCGCACCCTCCACCACACTCTCCAACCTCAGAAACTGCAACGAGCAACCCCGAGGCCCGAAGGACCAACTCCTGTGCAGCCTCCGCTACCGTGGGATTTAGCGTGTGGTGAGCCAAGACAGCCCCTGAGTGCAAGTCCGACGCATGACAACCGGACTGGGGAGCTGGATTTCTGCCGGAAGGAGGGCCCCACGGCCCAGCCTGTTCTACAGGGTGTGCAGCACGGCCAGGGTCGTCGTTGACGGTCTGGGCCGTGGCAGCCTTCCACGCTGCATCTGCAGCCCCCCGGCCATCTCCCACATTGCGAGCAATGGACGCTCCTTGGCTGCGTGGGCCTGGCTCAGGAGGGGCCTCCTTTCGTGACCTCCCAGGAAGCTCCAGCACGTGGGGCGTTGCCGAGGAGCAGCTGCACCATCCACAACAGAAGAGCAGTGGAGATGGCTGAGAATCCACAGCCCTGAGCAGAGGGACAGCGTTGGAGGAGAGTGGATTAACTTTGGCTTCTCAAGGCTGAGAGAGCGGTGGCATTTGGCCTTGAAGATGTTATGCACACCACAGACACACCGAGCAAGGTCTGTGGCACGCGCCCACCTCTCCAGCTGCCTCAGGGCCCATCGGCCGCTCTTCTTCCGGTTCTGGACCACGTGGCATCAGCATTGGTGCTGGTGGTGACGTGGCATCGCCACGAGGACAGGGCGTGGGCGAACCCACTCCTCAGTGAAGCTATGAGCAACTTTACACACAAGAAACGATGAAGATATTGCCCAAGCCCAGGAGGTCTCCTTGCCTAGTGTTCAACAAATGTATCAGGGGGGGTTGGGTTGCTGTTGGGAGTGATCCCAGGATTTCTACGGTGTTTCCTGGCTTCCCTGTAACCAAGAAGACAAGCTAAATTGAATGAAGGAGCATAATTGGCATCTTTGCCAGAGACTGAAAGTAGAAAATAAATATGAAACATCTTTGAATCTTTTGGAGACTGTAGAGCACGTTGAAGCTTGAAGAATCCCTGGGAGAAACTTCTCCACTTAGGCTCAAAAACTCTGCCGAGCTGAGTGACAGAGCACACAGACTCTGGATTTACTGTTTTCAGTGGGAGAAGGAAAATGCGCTACTGTCCAGTTCCAAGGGAAACCGTTTCCTCCTCCGGCAGCTCCCACCCTCTCTGGCCTCCACAACCTGCTTCCTCCTGCCCTCCTTGGGGCGACCCCGACAATTGGGAAACCCTGACTTATGGGCAGGGTGGAGGCAGCCTGCGGCCGATTCAGCGCGGCTCACTCACGGGCCGCCCCCGGCAGCCCTGCCCGGCGGCTCTCAAGTGTGAGTCGCCCCCTCGGCCACATCCGATGGGAACTTTCCCAAGGGACCACACACTTCTCCTTCTTTAAAGGACAACTAAAGGCTCCGGACCGTCCCTCTGAGCAGCGATTACTTACAGCACAGTTCCCTTCCGGGGCTACCACCCTGCAGTCAGCTGCCCGCCTTGTTGAGCTTTAAGGGCATCTGCTCAACTGCTGTCAGGTTTCCCTGAGAGAAGGAAGCTCTCACCCTTCTGACCAGTTGGGGTGCAGTGGATTTAGAAATCCGTGTGGAAATGGAGAGACTGGCAGTATCAGGATTAGTGCAACCAGCTCTTAGAAGGTTTGTCATCAATCAGTGGCATTTGCCATTGATCACCCTAGAAGAAGTAATCAAAGGACACCATTTGTGAGGGTTAGCACTTCTAAAAATCATTTTCTCCAGGAATTTGGGGGGAAACAGCCCTCTTTTGCTTTACTCCCTCCACTTTGTTGGTCCATCAAGCTATTTCAGAGGTGGAAGGAGCCGGAGGTGGGACAGGGTGGATGTCCGGGGCTGAGCGTGTGGTCCTCGCCTGCCTCTCTCCTTCGGCTGGGGCACCCAGCGGTGACCCCGAGGGGGCTGGCCGCACTGAGAAGCGGGTGGAGGGCAGGCCCCGTGGTGTTGGGTCCTCATGGCCAGTCCCTCCCTGACACATCCTGTAGGGCGTGGGCTCCCGATTGCTCCCGAGTCTGGCAACTCGAGATGCTGAGCTCAGGCAGTGATAAGTGGTCAGGCCCGAGTTTTAATAGCAGCCGTGCGTCGTGTTTCCTCCCCAGCATCGTCGCTCCTTCCTTGCACCTTTAAAGAGACTGCCTGCCTTTGTGCCCATTGTGCTGTGGGCAGTTGTGTCCAGAGCGGGCTCCAGAGGCCTGAGCGTGCGTCCCCAATGTGGGGTGCTGGAGTGTGCGTGGGAACCAGCTCAGCAGACCCCAGAAATGTCACAGCCAGCGAAAGTGAGAGCCCAGAATTCAGATTGTTAGGCCAAGATCACGTAGCGTCAGACTGCAAAGACCTTAGGAAACGTTTAGTTTACAAATGGGGAAACCGAGGCATGAGGAGAGGCACACAGCTGGTGATTGCAGAGGCATCTGATCCCAGTGCCCTTCCTGCCACCCCATTTCCTTCTGTCAGGGGAGCCCCATTTCCATGGAACGAGGGCCTAACATTGTGGCCTGCCAACTTTGGAGGAAGGAAAGATACACCAGAATTAGCACCAACGGCAAGGGCTTCTCTAAAATTTCAAGCACAGGGAAGGGTCCTGACACTTTTCTTGTTTTTCACCTTCCCTGCAAAGCTTATTAAAGATGGGAACATTTCTAAAGGAATCCTCAACATTTACCACGGAAACCGGCTGTTCCAAATAAGATTAAAGGAGTCAAAGAAGAAGCATTTTACCTGCTCCCACGTTAGAGAGAATCAAAGGAATGAGAGAAAATGTGCGTCTCCGGGCCAGGCCTGCAGCCCAGGCTCGGCGTTTCTTCTGCTGAAAGAGCCCAGATTATGGCCAGACCTCCGCCAAGGATTTAATAACCAACATCCCCCACAATTAACTTTCCTTTTGTCCATTTATTCCTCCAGGACTAACAGCTTTTGAAGGAAAGCTCAGGCTTCATTTGAACCACGGGACTGGTCAGGTTTTATTAATTTTTCAAATCGCTATAACTTTAATAATTCACATGACTGGTGACTAAGTTTACTTCTAATCAGGTTCTTTTTTTTGCTATCATAAAGCTTCCTAAGGATATTGAATTAAAGTTATGAACTTATGTGAAAACTGCTGTGCTTTCTACTTAGGGCTGCCAAATACAGCATGAGACATGTTTGTACAAACAAGTATTTCTTGTTTATCTGAGACTCAGTTTTAACTGGGTGTCCTTCATTTTAGTTTGCTAAATCTGGTAACCTTATCTGAACTATGTAATGGACGAAATTTTGCATTTGGGTAACAATTTTGTAAATAAAACCACATTTTAAATATTTTAGGGAGCTAAATGTCTTATCCTTTAACACAGACTTGCATAATAAATCTGGTTTGCTTTAGGTACAGCTCTGTGTGTGTTTTATAAATTTAGTATTAACCATGTGCATTTTGTAGATTGACCACAGCCCACTCTTCTCTCCCCAGACATAAATTAGACCAGCTCATGGGCTGCAAACGCCACGGAGATCTGTAATGTATCACTGTCCACTCACTTGGGTGCCTACAGTCGGTGGGTTTTTGAGGCCTCTTTCAGGGACAAGGTGTCTTACAGTGGGTTTGTGAGATTTCTGAACTGGTGGAATCCCTGAGCCATTTACCCAAAAGAAGACTTTGGTGGCTATAGCAGCAACATTTATTAAAGGCTTCTTGTATGCTAAGCCAAGTGTATCTTCTCCAAATGCCGTATTTTGTTCAATTCCAATAATCCTGTGAGCCAGGTAGGATTATTATCTCCATTTTACAGATGCGGAAATAAAAGTCCCAATAACCGCCCGTTTTTACAACCAATAAGTGAAAGCGCCAGGATTCAAGCCCAGATCTGTTCCGACAGGCCTCCCAACCCTGGGCACAGCACAGTGCCTCCTGCAGGTGGGCAGGGAGGGTGGCCTTTTGTGGGCTTGTGAGATGCGGGGGTAGTTACTGGGAGAAGGGGGAGTCTCGGGTGGTTTTCTATATTCAGACACGTTCCTTCGGGTGGGTCCTGGAGGGTTTTCGTGGAGAATGACGACGGCTGCTCTGCTTCTTAAGAGACGGGTTTGCAGTGTAAAACCCCAGCGTGGAACGTCATCTGCACGAGAGTCACCGAGCATCTACAAACGCTTTGAAATCAGGGTGCCTTTTAATTACTGTCCTGTAGGTGACAATCGTCCAGGGCTTGTGTAAGGTGCAGGCTCCTGAGACGGAGGGTGACCGAGGCTCCGGCCAGTGGTTCTGAGATTGCACCTGCTGCCCGTGTGGTGAGCACCTGTGGGAGCTCCGGGTGCTTCCACGCCCTGAAAAATCTGCTGAGGAGGAGGTGCTCCTGGAGGGCAGGGGCCGGTCTTGTTTCCTTTTAGCCTCAAGCCTAGCACAGACGCACGGGAAACCCCCAGGGTGCCGAGGGGATGGCCGGGACTGCACGGGGCTGGAGGGAAGGGCTTGCGCTGAGGTTTCGGGCTGCCGGGAATACCCAGGGACGATTCCGACCATGGCTCCAGAGTTTTCTTCCAGGTTTTACAAGTGAGACTCGAGTTCGCTGTCCGGGTGGGTGGGGGCCTGGAGATGGTGGGCGAGCGCACGTCAGTGCTCGTGGGCAGCGACGTCCCGGCTGTGCTCTCTCCGTGGAGCCAGAGCGCGCGGCTGGTGTGACACGCGTGACTGTGGTTTGCTGCTTCCTCAGGTGACGCCGGAGAGAAGATTCAAGCTTGCACTTGCAAAAAGTCTTTGAGGAAAACCCTCATGAGGGACTGATCCTTTAAAATGAAGCCTATTTCCTTTTACAGCGGCATTTCTGCTTGGGCTGCTTCCCACAGGTAGAGCCTCTTCTAGGCATCGATGTGAGGCCACCCCCACCCCGGCACGTGAGCGGCCCGAGACCCCAGCGAGAAAGCTCTGACAGCGGCCGGCTTCATTCGAAGGCCTCGGAGAGGAGAACTCGCTCACACCTACCAGCTTGAGAGGACACTGCTCGCTGCTCGGCCGCTTCCCTGCTCCACGGGACCGAGGACACCGGAAGGGCCACGTAGCGGTTTAGTCACGTGCACGCGGGCCTTGTGGAGGCCATACGGGGGCACACTGGCAGCCGCGTTCTTTCAAATTGGGTTTTGGGACATAGCTTTAAGGAGGTTCTTTACATATTATCCCCACACCATAGTGCAAACCGTGTTGTTTTTTTAAAATAGGTCTTAATTTCTCTCAACTAACACCTACTGAGCAGTCTTGCATTTACATATTTCTTTTCTGTTACACATTTTTTGCATATTTTTGACCATCTGGAGTGAGGCCACTAGATTAGGAACAGGGAGGCTTTCACTAATGTATCAGGTGTCCCTGAGCTGCGTCATGGAAACACCTCTGTGACCCACGAGGCTCCTGTAAATAGGAGAACTTAGAGCGGCACTGCCCACTGGCCGAGTGAGTGTGAGGTGAGGTGGGGTGTGGACGTGTCCCGGGTGCAGTTCCACAGATGACGGGGTGCATGTGTACCCCAGGCAGAGCCAAGGACCAGAACCAAAGCCAGCACTTGCGCCGGGTCCTGGAGAACTCGTGGCTGGAACCATAGCCGCTGCGGTGAGCACGGGTCAGCACTCAGGCTCAGAGTGAGGCAAGAGCTACAAGCTGCTGCTCGTTGACCCCTCAGTTCCCTCTTCCTCATCCAATGGGGATCCCTGGAGCCCGCAGCGGGTCTGGGGGCCTGAAGCACCACGTGCGTTGTGGGTGCTCAACTAACAGCCAGGAGGGGCACTTGGTGCTGGGCTTTGGGCTGAGGTTCTGGAGCCTCAGAGCTTTGTTCAATTATTCCCACAAGTGCCGAGTAACCTCGAGTCAAGCTCTTGATGCCTCTGCTCCAGGTGGTCCGAGCTGTGATCCAGATTGTCCTGCCCCTGAGCATCGGGGTGCTCTCGTCAGCCCCTGCAAACGTGGGCTGATCTGGGGTAGAGAGACGGGCACGTTCACGAGGGGCCTCAGAGCGGGGAAGTCCGGGCCCCGGGGTCCTGCGGCAGCACGTGGCTGCTCGGGGTCAGACGTGGCACCGCCAGCGCCTCGCTGTGTGACCTGGGATAAGACGCAGCCTCTCTGCGCCTCAGTTTCCTCATTCATGACGCGGGGGTGATAATACTGCTTATAAGGTATTGGGGTTACCCCTAGTATGATAAGAATTGACTGAAAAAACACACACAGATGGTCCAGTGTGTCCTGTATCGAAATCCTTTGATAGGAGTGAGGGGCTCCGAGAAAAGTGCAAAAGAGCCGGAGATAAAATCTTTCAAGTGGCTCAATGACCGTCTTCAGGTATATTGTGTAGAATGTAGACACGATAGAAAATGAGACTAAATTGCAGCAAGAAAGATTGAGATCATCATTAAGAATGACTCGGCTCTGAGGATGATTAAACACTGGGGTGGAATCCCGGCCGGCCTCCAGCTTCCTGTAGTTTCCTCCTTGTAGCTCTTGGCTTTCCGGAGCTTCATATTAATAGACTATCAACCAAAACAAAGACTTCAAAAATACATTTAGGGACATTTGCTCCAAATACTGCTCATGGCAAGTAAAATTACAGTGAATAATACTGTAATCACAGGATTTAAAATTACTCCCGCAGCTTACACCAGGCTCAGAAGATCCCAAGGGCTTCCACTCCAGCCAATGAAATCGCAGACGAGGCGCCCCCGCTACGCGCTCACACGTGGAGCCATACGCCCCGGGCCGCACCCCAAGGGTGACAGGCTGGGAAGGTGCGGTCAAGCGGACAGGGGCAGGGAAGGCAAGGAGCTCTGCAGCGAGTGGCTGCCAGCTGGTGCCCCTGCTTCCTTTGTTTCTTCTCCAGACAGCAAGTTAAATACCATTCCTCAGCGCAGAGGTAAACCGCAGGCGACATTCAAACCAGGCGCTCTGACGCCACGGGGTTTTCCCAGCACCGTGTGCTGTGTGGTACGTAATGTGGTACACACTGTTACGGTATTTAAGCTGCTCCACGCAGGTGACGGATGCCGAGTGGGGTCTGAATGCAGGATGGAAGAGTCCTGGGAGGGGAATTGTGGAGGAGCTGGTGGCGTCGAGCTGGGTTCTGAAGGCCGTGTGTCCACCAGGGCTCTTTGCGGGCAGGAGGCATCACTCGAGCTCCCGTAACTGACTGGAGCAATACACCGGTCCACAGAGCTAAGAGCTCCGAGAGCTCCGTGGCTGGGCCGTCTCGGTAGGGTTTCCACGGGTGGGAGGAAGAGCCGCCACCTTCCTTCTCCTCGTGGCCATGGCCCTCGAGATTCATGCCCCCGGGAGGGGTACGGTCGGCTCGCACTGGCCACATGCCCGCCCCGGGGCAGGGACACCGTGACGGAGTCCTGCCAGAAGCCCCTGGAACAGAGGGGTCTTCACAGAAGGAGCACAGTTGCCTGAAGAAGGGAGAAGATGGACGGGTGAGAACGAGGGCCAGGGAGGGCGCTGCTGGTGAGCGGACATGAGGGGTGGGCAGGCGCGGTCACCTCCCGTCTGCAGGCCTCAGCTTTCCATTCTCTCCTGACCGAGAGCTCCAACTTCTAGGTTGGGGACAGCACATCATCACAGCAATTGCTCCATGTTGTCCCAGGCCGGCTCATCACCCCTCAGGACACACCAGCAGCTCCCGCGTTCCCGCTGGCCGAGCTTCAGCAGCTTCCCCTGACTGGGTGTGCGTGCAGCAGTGGGCAGTGGGGCTGGCGGGGCCTGGTGAGGGAGCGGAGGACGAGGCCCTTGGAGCTGAGGTTTGAGGCAGGTGAGTAGCTGGGCTTGGGTTAGAGGCCACCTGGGCCTCTCCATAAGGCCATTTCCTGTGGGGGCGGGTGCTGTGGACGCCTCCTCTGGTTATTCATCGCTGCTGGACTCCTGCGCGTGGCCTCCCCCCACTTCCTGCTGACGTGGGCAAGCTGGGGCCCGGCCACCTGGCCAGTCAGGCCCCGGCTCCCCCTGGGAGGGGTGCGGGGACGGCGGCTCCTGATTGCACCTGTAACCAGCTGGGAGGGCTGGAGACGTCACCCCCTCGGGGCGAGTACGAGGTGCTCTGAGGGGGCGGCCTGTGGGGGAGCAGCGACAAGGCCCCTGGCTGTGCCTACCCCTCGAGGCTGGGGCAGGAGGGGCAGTGCTGGGGGGCTGTTTGGGAGGGAGGGGTTTCTCGGTGAGGTCACGAGGGGCCTGGTGGTCCCAGGATGGGCTGGCAGCTGCCGACCTGGTTGTGCGCCGGGAGGGGGCCCGTGCTCTGAGGCCGCCCTGCTGGGACAGCCACTGCTGCGTCTCTTAGGAGGAAATCCCCTCGCGGGCACCTAGACCGTGGTTCCCAAATCCCAGCCTTCGCCAGCGTCACCTGCGGGACAGCTGCCTGGGCCCACCCCGAGTTCTGACCCGGGGCCTGGGGTAGGGCCTGAGAATTTGCATTCGCAACAGCTGTGCTGCTGCTGGCCCCGTGGCCACTGGCCCAAGTCTCTTCTCAGGAGCGGGGGGCACGCCGGGTCCCTCGGGCCAAGAGGATGTTGACCCCATTCAGCCAAGAGAAAGCATCTACTGGGTCGCAGGGAAGCTCACCGAGGGGCAGGGCTGCAGCCGGCTTGGGCCAGAAGGTAGAACACTCCTTACGTTGCTGCTCTCCTCATGAAAACTGCCCTCTGGCTTCCCTGCCCTCCCCACTCCTCTCCCTCCTCCCCCTCCCTCCTCCCCCCTCCTCTCCCTCTCCCTCCCCCTCCCCCTCCTCCTTCTCCTGCAGTGAGGGTGGGGGTGGGGACAGGTAGGAACCAGCAGCAGAAGGCAGAATTAAAGAGGAAAAAATTCCTTGCAAAGAGTAGTCAGCACCAGTCATGGACATTTTCTGAAAATTCAGGGCAGCAATTGAAAAGGTAAATATGACTTCACTGAAGAAGGTGAGTCAGCGAATGGGGTTAGTGGAGGCAGGAAGGGAGTGGATATCTGCGTGAGAGAAAGGGATCAATCGGTGGCACGTGGCCGCAAGCCTAGGACTGGTGCCCCCCGTGTCGGCCGGACAGACCCTGGGGCGGCCGTGGACCTGCTGCTGCCTCCAGGGGTTCCTGGGAATTTGACTTGGCAAAAACTGGACTAGAGGAAGCCACTAGGTGAGCAACAAGGCAGGGGAGTGTGCATGGGACACACACACAGGTTGCAAAGGTGCAAAAACAGACTCCAGGAGGATGAGGTGGCCAGTCAGAACACGGGAAAATGAAGGACAGAAGCTGCAGTGGCCGTGCGCTTCAGGACGCCCAGCCGCCTATCATGGCCGAGTGGGAGCCAGGCTGTTTCGAACTGGCCTCCGCATTGCATGAGGAAGCAATGCCAGTGGAGAGGCTGAGCTGCTTTCCGCAGGAGGCTGGAGGAGCTGCCAGCTGTTCTGCAGCTGGGAGATAAACCACTGGCCAGATGTTTTAGAGCCAACCCAGTGGGAGCCCAGGCATATGCCGGTTATCCAGACAGACAAGCAAACAGCAGCCAGCGGGGCGGCCACACTCATGACAGTGAGCACGTGGGCTCCGGTGCATGCTGGTGAGTCAGACAGCAAAAGACCGAGTGATGAAGCCTGAAATGATTCTTGCTCCCCAGAGCTGATTAGGAGCCTGCAGAGAGGTGAGAGGGCCCTGGGCCCAGGCGGAGCCCACAGCTTGGTGCTGCACGCACGGAGGGACCGACTGTCCCTGGGGACCCCGTTCCTGAGAGCAGATGGCACGGACAGACGGCCTGGGGCCATGGCCGTGGGCAGCCGTGTCAGCCCTTTCTGCACCCTGCCATGAGCGTGGCCTGGAGTCCTTGGCACAGGAGGTCCGAGGTCCTGGTCGCTAAAGCTGCCCCTTTTCCTCCCACTCCAGGCTGAGTGGAGGGAGTGCTGGCTCTGCCTGGCGCAGGGCTGGAAAGCAGCTCGCGAGCTCCTGGCACCGGTGCCCGAGCAGGCTGGAGAGCATGCACCTTCTGTGCAGCCATGGCAGGGTCAAGGCCCCCCGTGCGAGGCCCTGTGGTTGCACGAGGGGAGACCCCTTCCCTCCCAGTGTCTGAGCCCAGCATCTGTTCTGATGGGAGTGAACATGGAGGGTGTAAAGAGGAGGTGGCACGTCAGCACCAACAAAACTTCAGTGAACACAAACACAACCAGCAGGCAATTGAGGGTGCAAGACATCCCAAATCACTTGCCAGTGCAGGCCTAGCCAAAGATGTTCTAGAACATTCCAGTCACAGAGGAAGGGAATAAGCAGGAGGGGAAATGGGTCCATGATGAGAAGGTGGAAGGTGAGGCCCAGGGCCGTGACACGAGGGCATGAAGGGCCACGGTCAGAGCGGGCAGTTGGGCAGCAGGGGAGGGCCGTGTCCCAGTGTCGGTGGCGAGGCCACTGGGCTGGCCGGGCGGGGGAGCAGGGACGCCAGGCCTGAGGGGTGATCCACAGGGAGCCAGGGCCTCCCCTGAGGAGGGGCCGGCGGGCTGCCGAATCCCGTTGGAATAAACCTGCAGGGTCCCACCCACACTTCTTGCAAGATGATTAGAAGACCCTTGGTGATTTTTCTGTGTTTTCCACATTCGCATTTTCTCAGCCGAGGACTGGTGTCCAGCGATGCCGGCTGTCTCCCCTTTGTCACTGCGGCCTGCTCGGGGCCTCGGTCTGGGGCTCTCAGCAGCTGCTCCTCTGTCCACGCCGGGGACCCCAGCTCCCACCTTCCTGAAAATGTTCAGCAGCCTGAGACGGGCCTGTCACACGAGGCAGGGTCGATTTATTTTGAGGCCAAGTTTTCAGGTCGGCTTCCCTGGTGTGTCCAGGGAGGGAGCTGGGTGGGGCCTCCTGGGGCTCGGTTGAGCAACTGCTTTTATGCCCGGGACCCAGCCACCCCCGGCCACGCTCTGAGCGTTTGCTCGGTGCCAGGGGCTGTCCCGGGCTCTTGGGAGCCAGACACGGAAGCAGCCTTGGGAGATCCCCATCTTCTTTCTGTCCGCAGCCTGCTCTCAGGGAAGCCCTTGGGGAGTGGAACGCCTAGCAACAGGCAACAAGGCCATTTCCTGAATACTCGTCACCCGAAGCAGAGCGCACAGGGCCCCAGCGCTGTACAGAGCTAAATGCTTCGGGCGTTCAAAGGAGAGATTTACTATTGCACACAGGAACTGTGTTCAAGGACAAGCTGTACCAGGAGAAGGTAAATAACCTGTTCACTTCACAGTAATGTGATAAATAAAATATCATTGACTCGGCTGCCAGGGCTGCTGACAGAGCCGAGGTGTTGCAGAAAACTCTGCTGTATAAATAACCATGGCTTCGTGGAATCGTGGAATCCAGAGTACTGGCCCGAACGCGGGCGTGGAAGCTGTCCAGTCCGGCCCCCTCACTCTGCAGATTCTTCACCGTGCCCACGTGGCGAGGCCGGCTGCCCGGTCACAGCGCTGGCTCTGGGCAAGGCCAGGGCAGGGTGTCCCCCTCGCAGCTCAGTGGGTTTCCAGCGTCCCGGCCCCAGCCCCTGGCTCTGAGAGGACGGTGGCCTCTCCCAAACCTTCCCTGACTTACAGCGTGCTGTCGGTGCGACTCCTTTCCCGAGGAGCTGGGAGCCTGGAGCGAGGACAGTGGCCGAGGAGAGCCGAGAGGACACACGGCCCCCAGCTGCTTTGTCACCTGTGAGAGGAAACACCAAGGAGCTTCCAAGGAGGGTCCCACCCCCGGCCCTGGCCCAGTGCCGCCCTGGCCCAGCCACAGCCCCGAGCTGCCCGTCTGTTCCCCATCAGCCGCTTGGTCATGCCATCCCCTTCGCCCACCGCCCAGCCGGGCACCCTCGCTCAGCCTGTCCCTCGCATGGTGAGGGCTGCACACTTGCTCTCTCGTCACATTTTTACTTCGTTCTGTTCTCCGTCTCTGGCTTGGTTTCCAGTTTTGATGGCTGTGGCTCCCACATCGTGTCCCCGCCGTGTCTGGCCAGCCCAGTTACCTTCTTCCTGGCTCAGGCTCAGGTGGCTCCTCTGGACACCACGTGGTGTCTGCTGCTGTCCCTGAACCCCTATTCACCGGAGCTGTTGGTGGCCCGGGGACTGTGTCACCCAGTCGTCAGGTCAGGACTCCGGCTGGTGAGCTGCTGCTTCTTGCATGCACCCGTGGGCCTGGGAGCTCCTGCGGCTTCGGCAGCTCTGATGAGGGACGGGAGTGGGGGCCATGGACAGTAGGAGCCCATCCTGGGCATTTTAATCAGGCAGGGCGTGGCGTCCCGCACACAGAAGGCTCAGGACAGGTGGGAGATTCCCAAGTAGCTCAAGGACGATTCTGACAAATTTTCAGAGCTCCTCGGGGAGGAAGAGGCCATGGAAGTGTGAGCAGGACACGGAATCCTCGCGTGACCTCGGGAGCACCACTCGCTGGCCTTGGTGCCAGCTCCCCTCTAGAGCGCTTTGCACGCGCTACCTCACTGCACCCTAACAAAACCCACAGGACCCACTGTTCCCCGGTTCTTACAAACCGGAAAGTGGGCCTCAGCGGAGCAAGAGATGGCCCAGGGCACATGGCTGGCAAGTGGGAGAGCTGGGCCTGCAGCCCGAGGCTCTAAGGCTGAAGCCGATACGCACTGCGGGCACAAAGCCGCAGAAAGCCGGGCTGACCTTTCCAGCCTCTTACTTGGCCAACACACGAGGGCAAATCCCCAGCAGGCACCTCATCTATCGATTTACACAGTGGTTTCTCCCTTGCTCTACTCAATGGCGTTGTCACACGGCTAGCAGCACTCATTTTTCACTTCTTCCAGATTTTCCTTCCACGGTAGACCACTGACTGCCCATCCACAGCGCAGGCCGTACCCTCCGGTGGCTGGTGCCTGATGCTACAACGGCTCTTGGCCTTTCCCAGGGCCTTGTGGTCAAGGCTCCCACAGGCTGGTCTCCCGCAGCCTCATGAGTGGGTGACAAGCGGCCCTTTGACCTCCGAGAAGCATCGCTGCTCCCCACTCTGCCCCGGTGGCCCCACTTGCTCCCGGGATGGTGGAGGCTGCCGCTCGGGAGCACTTGCCCCGAAGCTCCTGCACGTGAGCATTGCCCCTGCCCTGTGTCCTACCTCCCTATCCACCTGCCTCCTCCTTGGCAACTCTGCCCCTGGCCCTGGGCTGCTTGAGCCCCCTCCAGCTCCAAGACGGCTCAGTCACCGTTCTCCTGTCCAGCGTGTGCTCGGGCCTGGTGGCACAGCACCCGCCTCTCCCCTCTTCTCACCATCTCCTTGCTGCATGTCGTGGCCGATGTCCTTGACTCGGTTTCCCAGGCCCCTGAGAAAGCCACTGTCCTGACATTTGCTCTTTTATCCAAGAGGCATTTATTGAACATCTTTTTTGTCCCATCCTAGGGGCTGTGTGGTTACAAAGATGGATACCATCATCCTAGGGGCTTTAAAGCCTAGTAGAGGAGGCTGGAACGTAATCACGATACGATTTTTGCAGTGTCGAAATGGAGATAAGAAGGAAAGGCTGTAGGAGCACGAGGCAGCGGCTGGCACTCCCTGGTGGGAGCTGGGGCAGTCTGGAGGACACTTGAACTCCATTTGTTTGCAGAGATGAGGGTGTGGGGAGACGCCCGAGGCTGAGGGGCAGCCGAGAACGCCGGGCGAGTCCGAGGGAACTTGGAGGGTGGAACGCAGGGGGCGGTCAAGAATGCAAATTCCTGGGGATGTAGGTAATACTGCTGAATCATACATTTGAAAGGGGTTAAAACAGGAAATTTTGGGCTGTATACACGTTACCAGAACAGAATTATCCCCCCTCCCCCAGTAAAAGATCGAGAACCGAGACGCTCAGGCCAGAGCTCGGATCTGACGTCTGCAGCGGACTTGCGCACGACCCTGGCCGAGCCGCTGAAATGCTTGAAGCCGCCGTTCCCTCGTTCCCTCGACTGTCAAAGGGGCTGAGGACTTGCTCTGAGGTTCCCTGGGGCTCCCAGCGCCTGTGGACGCACGGCCTGCAGCGTAGGAGCAGAGAGCGTGCCGGGACAGGGCCGGAAGGCCCCGGGACCTAGCAGGGCGTTTGGCCCCACCTTCCCGCCCTGACTGCAGCCCGAGGCCCAGGAGAATCACTGCGTTTGCTAAAACGGGTTCCTCATCCTTCCTGCAGAGGATCCGCTTCACTGGTCTGGGCGGGGCCCGGGATCCGCACTTTGGGGGTTCTGGGGTGGGTGGCCTGGATCACACCTAGAGAGGCCCTGGATGGTCACTGGGGACTTGAGGCTTCTCATCACATTGCTGCAAGGAGGATCAAGTCTGTACAGACGTGGAGCCGAGGGCGGCTCGGGGCTTCCTCGGGGTCAGGCAACGAAGTGACCAGTGGAGCCAAAGCCCAGGGCCTGCCCCCTGCGTCCAACTCCGTCCATGTAGCCAAATGAAAGCACATTGACCCCTGGCTGCTGGGGCTACAGGCCGCGCCAGCCGGGCCCTCGACTTCTGTGACGAGGACCCCCCGGGCCAGCAGTGCAGCCGGGGATTGCCCCCACCCCACTTCGGAGCTCCAGAGTGACAGCCTGGGAGGCCCAGCCTGGAGCCTGGTCCCTGTGGCTATACCCGGGCAGAGTCCAGAAAGGAAGCCGGGCGCCCGCCGTGCAGACAGTGTCGTGCCGAGGAGCACAGCCTGGCTCAGGCAACCTCCCATGTCCCTCACCTGGGAGCTCGAGCTGCTGCCCCCGCAGGGCCCCGGGGGGGAGCGGCTCCTTGCGGCCGGCCCACTCCCAGTCCCACCCACGGGAGGGCTCCCTGCCTTTCGGGGAGCAGATGTCCACTTCCCGAGTGTGTGTCACCTGCTCCAAGTGTCACCAGGTTTACGGAGGCCCCCACCCTCCTTCTGGAAGAGGACCTTGATGATATTAACTGAGGTGAGAGCTGCCGGTAAACCCTGGATTCAGAGTCCCTGCCTGGTTTCCAGGCTATCCTCGAAGCCCCTCAGGCTGCCCCCATCTACACTCAGCAGTGCCGGGAGCCCGAGCGGGCTGGGGTCCTTTGCACTTGCCCGACTTTCCCGGCAGAGATAACGAGAGCAGATGACCGGAACTGGCTGGGTTTCTTCTCCCACGCCCTCCACACCAAATGTCTTTCAGGAAGGCACAGACGCCCCCCGTGAAGACGGCATCGAGGAGCCGAGAGCGGACGAGAGGCCCATTCCTGGCATGGGCCAAGGCAGCTGCCCAGGACCTGGGCCCGAGAGCCGGGGAGCTGAGCCTGGGGCTTGGCCGGCTCCTGGAATCCTGGGTGCTTTCCGGCTCGCAGGCTGACATTAAATAAAGCAATCACCTAGAGAGCACCGAGTGTGCTGGGTACTTAATGTGCACTGTTATCCCAAACCTTAGCCAGCCGGGCAGTGAGCCCCTCGGCCTGCAGAGCTGCGGCTCAGAGCCAGTGGGCAGGCCCTCCCGGGACATCGCCAGGCCTCAGCCCAGGACAGGGAGGATGGTGAGTGACATCCACCAGTGGGAAAGCAGGGGCTGTGGCTCAAGAGCACATTCGGGGACGCTTGCCTTGTGGTGCTGGCACCGGCTGCGGGTGGCGAGTGGGAAGGGCAATGGCTGGGCCCCCACACTGGGTCCGACCCTCCTTCCGTGGCCCAGCACGTGGGTTTTCCATCCAACACTGTCACCGTAGGCTACGATTCCAAGAGAACTGCTTGCCAGCGTGTCCTGCTCGGATACCTCTGCCGTCTCCAAACTTGGATGTGCTGCAGAATCGCTGGGAGAACGAACTGACAAACCAACCAGAGACTGAAGACCAGCAGCTCCCACATGGCTTCTCAAGCCTTGCAAGCCCAGAGACTGATTTGGTAGCAAAATTGCATTTTGAAAGCTGCCCAGGTAACAGCTCCAGTGCCCGGCTGGCATGTGAAACCTTGCATGGCCGATCTTGGGCGAGCAAAAGGAATTCCAGTTTTCATCTCCCAGCTCTTCTGGTTTCCCATCTTTGGCATGACATAGTAATACTAACCCAGCTCTTAAGAGCAGGGTGATAGCAAAGCAGCGCAATAGCCGGCAGGACCTCGGAACACATGGGCCTTGAAGCAAACAAGCAAGGCGGCTTCACGGTCGTGGTCCAGTGGATCTAAAGGGGGACGTCTCGGTTTGCCACCAGATGGGAGCTTGGGAGAAGGCTCCAGCTTCCCGTGCCTGGGCTCCCACTGCCTTCAGGCAATGGGGACTTGTGTAAAATTCCATGGATAGAATCGCTGCCCTATGTGTCCAGTAACTTACATCAGGTCATCAAATGTTTGTTGAACATCTGCTACCTATCCAGATATCAACATTATTTGAAAAACTGAGTTTTGAAAGAAAAAGGGGTGAGAGAGGAGACTGTCCTAGCAAAGAAGATGAGACTGAGCTCAACGATCAAGAATTCTGAAATGCCAAGGGCACAGCCGACGTGGGTGAAGTGCAGCTCACAGCAAGACGATCGACTGGAAGCAGCAAACAAACACAGCCCGCGTGGATGGCAGCCGTGCTGCTCGGCCCTCCAGATGGCAAACACTGCTGGCGATAAGAGGTCCTAATCACAGGGGCTAAAACGCTGCTTCAGGAGAAACACGCTCCCAGGCAGGGCACGCTGGCCATTCGAGTGACAGGGACAGCTGGAGGCTGTAATGGCTCAGATAGGAAGCAGAGAAAATAAGCCGCCCGCGCTGCAGAGACCCTTCTTGGCCATGAGGCCGTCTGGCCACAGCGCCTCCTTCCCACCTGTCCCTTCTGGGTTCTCCTTGGCAGCAGGATGGCTGGGGGCAGCACTGGCCTCAGGGGGAGCGTGGTGGCGAGGGAGTTCCACAGGGGTCCTGACAGTGAGCAGGGAAGGCAGATGGGGGAGGCAACTGAGCTGCTGCCCCCTGGGGCACTCCCAGAAGTCTGTTCCCCCAGGGCTTGGCCACTCAATGGCACTAATGGGTGCCCCTGGGTCTCTGGCCACCCCCTGGGCAGAGCACAGGGCTCAGGAAGCCTTCCTGGCTGCTGCAGTGACTGCCCATGTCGGGGTGCATTTGCAGGTAATGCAGTGACTGCCCATGTCGGGGTGCATTTGCAGGTAATGCGGTGACTGCCCTGTTGGGGTGCATTTGCAGGTAATGCGGTGACTGCCCGTGTCGGGGTGCATTTGCAGGTAATGCGGT
>PVKY010003965.1:0-20246 GCA_004027775.1 Bradypus variegatus
TTTGAGTAAGGAAATGAATCCATTGGCTGGTGTGCTAGTTTGGAGCTGTTTTGTCCCCAGAAAAGGCCATGTTGTTTTAATTCATCCCTGTGGGTGCAGACCTGTTGTAGGTAGGACCTTTTGGTTCAATTGAGGTGTGATCCAGCCCATTCAAGCTGAGTCTTAATCCTTTACTGGAGTCCTTTAAGAGAGGATAAAAGGCAGAGACATTTGAAGAGAGTTTAGAGAGAGAAATGCCCTGGAGATGCTAAGAGAGGACCCACATGTCAGATTCCAGAAAAAGAATCTAGTAGATAGAAGGAATTTATGACCCAGGGACCCCGCAGCTTATCCAGGTGCGCCATAAACTAAAGGATGAAGGCTGTTCAAGGCTGTTCCGGCCATGGTGGCACCTCAGCCCCCAGGAGGTGGATAAGGCAAGATTAGTTATGCCCATAAGATGGACAACCAGAAAGGCCTGCTCTCCCTAGAGAGGTAACACAGCTACATTTCAAAGACGAATAATGCGTCAGAACCCTAGCAACCAACCAGCCCAGAAATCGATAGGCACTCCCCCATTTGAGGCACAGGACACACTCAGCAGGCACCCTTTCCCCCCAACACCCTCCCATCCCAATGTGGGTTTTTCCTTTAAGAAATGCTGCTCTCAGATAGAGAGCCAGAGCCATTTTCTTTCTTTCTTTTTGCTGGCTCCCACCTGCTTTCTTCCTCTAATAAACCTTAAACTCTCTACTTAAACTATGACTTGCTGCGTTGTGTGGATTCCTGAACAACTCCAGCCTAACACCACAGATCCTCAGAGAGAAAGCCACTGGAATCGGAAGCTGCTAGCGACAAAACCTAGGAGTGAAGGACGAGCAGACTCCGGCCATGTGCCTTGCTATCTGACAGAAGTGTCCCAGATGCCAGAGGCCTTTCTTCAGAGAAGGTAGCCTCTTGCTGATGCCTTAATTTGGACATTTTCATGACCCTAGAATTGTAACTTTTGTAACTAATAAATCCCCATTGTTAAAAGCCGACCCATTTCTGGTATTTTGCATTCTGCCAGCTTTAGGAAACCAAAACAGCCGGAAAAGATCTGCGGTTGTGTGGATGAGGCCGTCCCGAATCTGCCCTCAGTGTGGCTAATGAAAATCACACCGAATGGGACTGAGGAGGAAAAAAAAGGTTTTTTTACACTGTTGGAAGTACAGGGGAATTTCCTTCCCCAATCAGCCTCCCACAGGGATTTTTCAATTGGCTTTTATATCCTTCAGAGACAAAGAGAGATAATCATCTTAACAAGTAACAGAGGTCTGGAGAACTACAGTAGTTTTTGTTTGTTTGTTTGTTTTATCTCAGTTATTTCCTACTTCCTTAAGAATTTACATCGTCTGTGACATCTGGGAAAGTTGCCTCCAAATCTCGGGAGATAGATGAAAGCTTATTCATATCCAGGTGCAGACTTTACACATGGTTTCTTTGTGAGACTAAATGCTCACATGCAGAGCTTGCTTACATTTAAAGGTTACTGTTACAATTTCCAGCTTGCTTTCAGTTTTAAGATTACATTTAAAAGTTGCTGTTGCAGTTGTAGATCTAATTAGGGGATTTGTAACTCTTTGCTTCCAACAAAATTAGGAAAGGACCTAATCTGACAGATCATTAAGAAGTATGTGTGATAATAAATTGCTATGTGATTTTTTTTGCATATAACACAGAAGTTAAAAAAATTGATTGCCATTTCTATAAGAAAATTCCTCCTAATCCCATCAATTAATTTATGTGAACAATTTTCCGGGTGCTTATATGCAAACAGAAAAAACCTCCTATAAACAGGATTATAATTATTCTGAACCTTGACTCATTCCAGCACTAAAATATATTCATCAGAGATACATGACCTTATTTGGTAAAAGCAGCTCATCCATTTCATTATGAGATCAAAATTTAGCTTTTTGGTTCATAATCATTTATTAAGTTTATAATTTAAATATTGTGCAATATATTTATGTTGCTGTGTTTCTAGCAAGAATTGTAGTAACTCAATCCAAAAAGGACGTTTTAAAAAATATTTAGAGGCTTATGATTACAGGAAGAAATTTAAAAAGTAAATTCTATTTTATATGCATTTTCGTTGCGGAGACATATGGTAGGACAAACAATACAAGACTGTTAAGCAAATAAAAATATTACATTAGGGCAAAATTTGGTGGGGAAAATGAGCTCACAGAGAGGTAAAGGACAGATATATTTTTAAAAATTTCCGACTGTTGACGAAGGGCCTGTTAGTGTATTTTTAAAGTCATGTACTAAGTCACTATTGTATTGGGTACATTTTAAAGAGGAACGTAATGGTATTGTTTTTGATATGAAATACTTTGCAACTATTTAAACTTTAGGGGCTGCATTTCAGTGCTCTTTTTGGGGTGCAGGAGGAGCGAAGCGACCCTCCCTCTCTTAAGCCGCGGCGGGACCCAGCTCGTCCGTCGCCTCTTTCGCGGCCCTGCAGCTAGGACACTCGGGCAGGGAGCCACCGGAAGTGCGCACCACTGAGCGCAGGCTCGGCTCTGGCTCTCCTAGAGCGGCACCGGAAGTTCCCCGGGCGGGGGCCTCAGGGCGACTTCCGGCCGCGGCGGGAGGGCGGTCGCGCGGGCCTTTGTCGGCCGGGCCTTCTGGACCCGCAGGGCCGCCTGTCGTCTGGCGGCTCCGTCGCCGGGCCCGCGCCGTCCTGTCGCGGCGCTGGGTGAGTGGCTCGCTCCGGGCCCGGGGCGGGGTCGCTTCGGGGCCTGCTCGCGGGCCGAGGCCGAGTCCCGGAGCCCGGGCCGCCGTGGGCTGATCTCCCTGACAGCAGCTTCGGCCGCCCCGCGAGGCTTCAGCTCCGGCCCGCAGCGTCTCTGCGCGGGCCTGTGGGGCCCGAGCCTGGGATCCTTTCCCTGAGGGACTTCATGAGGGTAAACTCCTGGTTCCTTTCTCGCGGGGACTTTTCCCATCACCCCCGGCCCTCTTCCTGGCTCCCCAGACTTAGAGCCGCTGACTTCCCAGGCCTGCTAGCTTCTCCGAGTCGCTGCTCCAGATTTTTTTGGGGGGTGGGAGGGGGGGTGGGGATGGGGTGTGAATGGACGGAGTAGGTGTGGAAACTCCCCGGGCGATGGTGGGGAAAGTGGCCGGGGGCTAGAGAGAGCTTCATTTCGGAGGAGATGCAGAGCCGGCACCCTCTGCCGGGCTGGGGTGGAGAGGGAGCAGCCCCGATTGGAAATCCATAGACAGAATGAACTCCAAAACATCCGAGACTTAGGCCTGAAGACTTCCCGGATCGGAGGAGGAGGTGGCTTGGATCCTCTGTCCTAGCGCTTTCCTGAAGATTCCTTTCCCCAGGGATCGTTGTTAAACCCCACGGCCTTCTCTGGGCTGAGGTCAGGGACCCTTCACCCACTTGGACGCTCCGACTCCAGCATGGGTGTGGGATCCCGGGGCCTGAGTTGTCCCGTAGTATTGAATGGAGGCACCCTTTGAATTCGGGCAGCTTGTCTGTGGAGCCCCTGCTCCTGTCAGCCCGCAGGCCTGTAGATGTAGTTCCCTGAGGTCCCGACCCAGTGGAAGAGACTCATCTTTTGCCCACCTAGGATCTGAGAGAAGCCCACCTTCCTGTCTTCTCCTGCTCCCTATCAACAGATACGGGATGTCTGTCCCTATTATAGATGTGACAGGGTAAAGGTATTTCAAAACAAGACTTCAGTAACCCCAGCATCCCTCTTATGGGAGATACAGGGAGAAATTGGGGGAGAAGGGTGCTCTATTTTTTTTCACAAGGCCATACGCATGGCTCCAGCTTCTTGAAGTTTTGGTGGTGGGTTCCTGATTCTCCTGGAAAGGTCCCAGAGATGCTCAGGGGAGAGGGCAGAGCTCAGAAGGCCCAGACTCCATTCACTTATTCAACTGACAGCGCCTACTACCACACACCTGGGAGTGAGGCTCAGCCAGGCTTGGGCCTCGGGTGCTGGTGGCCTGCCCTCCGCACTGCTGTGTTTGTAGGCTCCAGCTGTGACTCAGGAATCACAAGCAGCTGTATCCAGTTCTGTGTGTAGCTTGGTAGACACACCCGGCGGGAGATGGAGCAGGTTCAGAACCTTCATCTCGTGGGAGGTCCAGCAGCTACCCGAGTGCGCAGCGTCTGCCCCATTAACCCCAGGAGGTGTCTGAGGCTGTCTCGGAGGAGAGCTGTGGTGTGTGTGGACCACATGGTCACAGAGAAGCTGCAGCTTCTTCTCATCACTCATCCACACTGCTCTCGTCATAAACTCAAGACCTGTGTGCTCAGCTACAGCTCCTCCGCCCCTGGCGCAGCTCCACACAGCAAACAAGGCATTTCCCGTTGGGGACTGAGGCTGTTTGCAGGCTGGTCCTGCATCAACCTAACCCTGACTTACAGGGAGTCAGAACAGACGCTACTTACAGACACACGTACATGTCTGTAGTGGCAGGTATCATAAAAAATAGCCCAAACAGGAGGTAGAGACTGATAGCTGCTGCCTGAGAGAGGGTGGTCAGGAAAGGCGTCAGGTAAGGTGACACCTGGCAGAGAAGGAAGGAAGGGAGTGGCACAGATACTGGAGGAGAGCACACTAGGCAGAGCACAGCAAGTGCCGAGGCCCTGAGGTGGGAGAATGCTTGGTGTGCTCAGAGTGCAAGGAGAACAATGGCGGGGTGCAGCGAGTTGAGGGGGTATAGTCGTTGACACCGAGAAGGTGTTTTATAAATGGTGGGAAGCCACTGGAGGGCTCTCCCTTGGCTCAGGTCTCCTCCTCGGGTCCTGCAGACCAGGGGGCTGTCTCAGTGCGGTTGGGAGAGCAGAGTGTTGGCAGCACAAGCCCCGAGCGCTGTCTGCTTTGCTGCGGTGTGATTACACTTTGCAGACTCGCTGTGGTGTCACCACCTGAGCGAGGAGTGGCCGTCCTGGCAGGCGTGATCTGGGGCTGGGGGTAGCGGCTCCAGGAAGGTTGGACCTGGGCCAGGGAAGGGGAGAAAGGGATTTATGCTTCCCGAACACTTTCACCCGGGGCTGCCTTGGGTGCGTCAGGTTGAGACTAGTTCTGTTTTTGAGCGGGGCGTCAGATCAAGAGGAGCCTTAAATGCCTTTCTTGGAAGTTTGAGTTTTATTCTTTAGCCATGAAAGAGTTATGGAAGAATCATAATAAGAGATACATGCTGGGTTTTTTTTTTAGAGAGAGAAATCACTTTGGCAACCACATAGTGGGTGGGAGGAATGGGGAAGATAAGCAAGGAGGCTTTTAACTGTTTTGGCCTGGAGCTGACTCTCTGGGAGTCGCCCGTAGTTGGAGAGGAGGAGACAGTGGGGAGCAGGAGGTGGAGCTGGTGACGGGAAGAGTGGTCAGGAGGGAGCTGACCCATTTCCGGGCGTTAGCGGGCATGTCCAGTGCTGCTGGCAGGTCCTGAGGACAACTGATACGTCACCGGCTTGTCAGGACAAGGAGAAGCGCATGGGTCTCCTTGGGCTGGACCTGGAGAGCAGCACGCGGGAGTGGGGACCAAATGGCCTGGGAGGCAGACTGGAAGGCCAGCTGCTGCCTCTGGCGGGCCGCCTCCCTGAGCTTCATGGGCTGTTGTGGGGTGTTAGTAAGAACACGGGGAGCACATTGCATGGCACCTGGTACCCAGCGGGCACCTGTCCCCTCATAGCCGCAGGGCACTGACCCCGGGTAGTGACAGCAGCAGCTTGGACAGACACTGTGTGCAGGGTTCCGTGTTGCTGTCACCTGAGTGGCACTTGGGCCTCTTGCTCTTCCTTTTTTTGGTTCCCAGGAGTGCAGCTCAGCTGCCTCCCGCTTCCTTCCTTCAGGCCGTCAGCAGCCAGAAACTTGGGCTAACCTGAGGGCCCAAGGCCACACCCCTTTACCTGTGCAGGTGTTAGGCTGAGCTTCTGGAGCAGGTATTGCGTGCACCCTCGCCTTGCCACTGCCGCTCTTGCCTGCTCGCAGGTTTCCCACCTGGCAGTGAAGCTCCCAGTTCATCCCCATCATCTAGGATTTCCCCATCTCAAGATCAGCTGTATCTAAACAGGTCTAGTTAGGTTTTATCCAGCACATTCTACGTGTGTGTGACAGGAGGGTGGTCCACATGTTGTGGAACCAGAAGTCTTGCAAATTGTTACTTCCTTTTGTTCATTTCATTCAGGTTTCTTTAAACGAAAAAGGATCAGTTTAATTTTACTTGAATTCACAGAAGGAAAAGAAGCTGAGGAGAAATTGAAGGATTGCTGATTTTCAGATAAATGTTCTTCAAAGCAAGATAAATTCAATTTTAAAAACTCCCTCTAAAGTTAAAGAAATTAGGAAAACCATTGAGAGGTTGGGGTTACTATATATTAGCACACCTGTTTTTAAGCTGTGTTCTTATAATTGGACATAACCTTATTTCTAAGGTTATAATAGTCATTTTAAAATTAAAAATCAGAAGATATCACTGGTTTCTGAAACAAGCAAAAAGACCCGAACATCATACCCCTGCTCTTTTTAATTAAGAAAAAAAGAACAGACTTTAAAATATAACCTTCCTTTTGTACTAATAAGCAAAAAAACGCTGCGAAAGGGACAGTCCCTGCTGGGGAGGGAAAGGCATCTCCCCTGTGGGCGGCAGGACTTGGGGTAACTAGCTTTTCCCCTTAGACTCCATTTCCGCGTGTGTAGAGTGCATGGAAACCTCAGCTACCCCAGGGGGGACCGGGCAGAGTGAGGGAAAGCAAGTCACGAGTGCTGTGCCTGGCTGAGGGTCGAGGGGCCGCCTCGCCTGGGTTCTGCAGTTGCGGCGGAGGGAGGCGTGTGGCGCCCAGAATGGCACCGCGTGCGGCGCGCTGCTCGCCCAAATGCCCGTTCTGCGAACGCCTTCCACCTCCTCGGCCAGGACGCCGTGGGGACGGTCCCCACTGCTGGAAACCAGAGGCTCCGGGCGGCCTTTCCCTGCAGCGGCCAACGCCCGCGAGGCTCGGGAGCTGCCAGCCCCGGCCCGGGCCGGCCTGTGTGGCCCGAGCTTGAGGGTGCCCAGGGGTTATCGTAGTAAGTGGGAGCAGGTGGCAGATACGTAGGAAGTGTGATCCCGCTTTGATTTTGAAAATCATGTGGGGGCAGAAGGAAGCGCACACATACAATTGCATTTGCTTAAGGAAAGGTCCAGAGGGTGCATCTAAACTAAGCAGGTAGCAGTTGTTATCTGTTGAATTGCCAGGGATTTTCGTATCCTATGTTTTGCCTCTATCATTTGAAATATTTTTACAATGTGTACCTGATATTTCTAATCACTAAAACTAAAAAGGTATAAAAATAAAGCAGCATTCAAAATTGGATAGTATGATTCTGTTTTCATAAAATATTGATGCAGGGAAAGACCAGAAAGAAAAATATTAACTGGTAATCTGAATGGTGGGGTTAAAGTAATTTTATTATTCTTTGAAAATGTTTTCTCTATTGTCTCATTTTTCTCAATTACCATAATTTATCTATTTTTTGACTGATACATTTTACTGTATTTAAATAGTTTCACTTCACATTCTTTTATAAATTTTCATGGTAATATTAAATGTTATTTTAAAAGAATATTTATATGCCACAAGACTCTACTGCTAAAGTGTGTTTATTTATCTATGTTTGTGGTCATCCTTTCCATGTACATATTTTATAATACTAAGATAATAGTTAAGAATCATAATTTTGTGTCCTAAATATTTGAGTTAACATTCAAAGTTATTTTCTGATCGATTCAAATCTTTGTGTTTAGAACTGCATAAAAAGAAAACTAGAATGTGGCCAACATATTAGATTTTCAGCAATATTTTTGCTTACATATATGCAAATACTGGTTTATTAAATTAATCTCACTTCATTATTACTTCTTGGAAAATTCATACTTCAGTAAAATTTATTTTTTGAAAAGCTTTTTATTTTGAAATACTTTCAACTTACTAGTTACAAAAATAATACAAACCCAGCACTGACACTCCAGCACTCCCTACCCCCCAGACACCCAGGTCCATCAGTTTTAACACTTTGCCACATTTGCTGTATCGTTCTGTCTGTTCATCTGTCCGTCTGTCTCTCCGTCTCTCTGTCTGTCAGTACATTTTCGGGACTCTTGAGTGGAGGTTGTAGAATCAGGCTCCGTGCACACTTAGTACTGCCACGTGCATTTCCTGAAAAAAGGATATTCACATATGTAAACACCTTAAATTCAGTTAACAAGTTCAAAAAGTTTTACACTGGTATAAAGCCTACCATCTGTTCCAGTTTTTTCATATGTCCCAATAATACCCCTTCGAGCCTTTTCCGTTACCTGCTAGATCCTGTCTAGGATCAGGTATTGTCTTTGTCCTTGCTGTTTAGTTGCTCTTTTTTTTTTTTTTTTTTGAATTGTGGGAACAGACATTCAACATACACTTTCCCATCCTAACCCCCACCCCACCCCCCCAGCACACCATTCAGTGGGATCAGAGCCACAGCATTGGGGTGCCCTCCCCACCTTCCATCACTGAAACTTTCCCATCTCCCCAAACAGAAACCCGACACCCATTGCTCATTAACTCCCCGACCCCCCTGCCCCCCCAACCTGGAGTCTAATTTGTGTTTCTGTGAGCTTGCATATTCTCTGACATTTTCTTTACAGTTCCCATGGGGCTTAAATTTAACAGCCTAAATCTCTAACAGCCTTATTTGCTTTGATACCAACTCAGTTTCAGTAGACTACACAAACCATGTTCCTGTACCCCTCTGTCCCCCAATTTATGTAGCTTTTGTCACAATTATGTGTTTATACATTATGAATCGCAAACTATTGATTTATCATTACATTTTGTGCATTTGTCATTTAGATCCCATAGGAAGTAAAAAATGGAGTTACAAATCAAACGTACAGCAGTACTGGCCTTTATGTTATCCACTTTGTTTTTCTACATGCGGCTTTGATCTGTTGTCTAGTGTCGTTGCCTTTCAACCTACAGAGCTTTCTTTAGCATCTGTTGTAGGGCCGGCCTAGTGATGGAAAACGCTCTTAGCTTTTTTTTATCTGGGAATGTTTTAATCTCTCATTTTAAGAGACATTTTTGCCTGAGATAGAATTCTTGGCTCACAATTTTTTGTGTCTAGCACTTTAAACTTGTCATCCTATTGCCTTCTGGCCTCCACGGTTTCCAATGAGAAACTGGGACTTAATCTTACCGAGGCTCCTTGTACATGACACGTTACATCTCTGTGGCAGATTTCAAAATTCTGTCTTTGGCATGTGCCAGTTTGATTTTATGCTTCAGTGTGGGTATGTTTATCTTTACTCTGTGTGGAGCTCATTAAGCATCTGGGATGTGTATATTCATGTCTTTTGCTAAATTTGAGGAGTTTTGCTTGTTATTTCTTTTAATATTCTCTGCCCCTTTCTGTCTCTCTCCTTCCGGGACCCCACAGTGTGTATTTTGGTACGTTTGATGGTGTCCCACAGGCTCCTCAGGCTCTGTTCACTCTTTTTCTTTCTTCTTTTTGCTCCTCAGACTAGATGGTTTCAGTTGTCTCATCTTCCAGCTTGGGATTCCTTCTTCCACCAGCTCCAGTCTGCTGTTGAAGCCTCTGGGGAATTTTTAGTTAGTTCTTATAGTCTTCAGCTCTGTTTGGCTCCTTTTCATAATTTCCATCTCTTGCCTGTTACTTGCTTTGTGCTCAGCTGTCATTTTCCTGATTTCCTTTAGTTTTTTGTCAGTGTTTTTCTTGAGCTCTTTGAGCCTATTTAGGACTTTTTTTTTTTTATATAAGTGTTTTTTTGGAATGTCCTAGGCCTGGTCTTTCTCATGGATGGTTTCTAACACTTTAATCTTTTCCTTTGCCTGGGCCATGACCTCCTGTTTCTTTGTATGTTTTGTAACCTTTGTTGAAGCTGGACCTTTTCATTATTTAATGTATTACCGCTGGAATTCAGACTCCTAGGTGTCTGTTTCTTCAGCTTCTGTCCAGCTGGCAATGTGACAGCCTTCTTTGAATGCCAGGAGCTGCTGACAGAAAATCTGCCTTTCCCAGTCTTTGCAGACAGAGCTGTGGGAGAGCTCTCCTTAGGGCCTGTCCGTACAGGGAGGTTGGAGAACAGCCCCAGGCCACAGCACAGGGCCGCCCTGGTCCTTCCTGCACCTCCTCTTGTCTTGGGCATGTGCGTGTGGCCCTGGGAACGCCCCCATTGCCGGGGTCCCGAGTGTGCCCTCTGCCCCATGGTCCCGGGCCCTGCACAGTGGCCTCCAGCAGCAGTCCCCTGCCCCAGGCAGCACGACTTGCCTGCTCTCCCCGGGTGTTCTGTAGGCTCTGAGCTGCCTTCCCACGTGGGGCAAGGTCCGGGACGATGCGTCCCGCAGGCCACCGCCAGACAGACTGGGTCAGACCTACAGGCTCCCGGAATGTGCACGATGGTGAACTGCTCCCTCCAGAACTGGGACCAGGGACCCGCACGGGGAGCACCGTGGCTGCGCTGAGCTGGTGAGGGGACGGAGGAGGGGCTGGGGCACCAGAGATCCTGCTGCTTAAGTGGCCTTTGTCTTGACTTGGTGCTTGCCCTGTTACTGCCGCCCTTGAGCTGTTTTCTGGAGTTTTGAGAAAGAGGTCTCTGCTGGTGCTTGCCAGTTGTTCCAAGCTTCTGTGGGGGATCAGCCCTGAAGTGTCTGCCGTCTTCATCAGGACAGGGCTATAATTTACTTTCATACCTTGAAAAAATACTTAGTTAAAAGTGATTCTTATAAGTAGGAGAAAAAAAAAATGTAACCAAGTTAGTGGGCATTTAACGCAGATAAATGTTTTCACTGAAGACCGTCAAGGACTGATTGCGAATGCTAGGTCACGGCACCAGAGCACGGATCACGTACAGAGCAGGCACTGGCTTAGGAATCACGTATAATGCTAAACTAATTCTGTGAGCAAATATCATGGATAGAAGTGCCTTACATAGATTTATATTGCTTCTCATTCTCACAGTTATGGTGTGCAGTCTAAATTACTTTATCATCACAGGGAATGTTGCATCTGAACATTTAGATTGTATGTTTGCGTTAATTAAGGTATAGGTTAAAGCTGCTGTAACAGAGGCACAAAAATACAATGTTTCAACCTAGAAATAATAATTTCTCTTCTTAAAACTCAAAGGTAGGTGGCCACCTGCTCCTCAGGGTCCTCCAGGGACCCTTGTGTGGTGCCGCCTGGTTGGCAGGGTGGGGTCTGCTCACCAGCAGCAGTGGCTGAGACTGTGGAGGCCGATGTGCACACCTCATTTCCGTTCCCACGGCATTTGGCTGGGCCTTCGTCACACCCCCTTCAGCGGATGCTGGGAAGTGTCTTTTGCTGGGTGGCCACGTGCCTGCTAAGACCTCGGAGGGGTTTCTGTCACTAGAAGGAGGAAGAGAAGCACGGATGTTGGGGAGTTTTCGTGTTACCCGCTGGCTGCCCAGGTGTCATGTGGGCCCCCTTCCCACACCCTGGCACGGTCAGTTCCTGCCCTGGCCCAGGGCCCAGGCTCTCTGGACGGCTTGTGACCTCCACTAGGCCGCGGTGCGGTTCACACGAGCAGCGCTCCAATCCCAGACGGGTTCTCTGCACCCCTCCTCCTGCCCCCAGCATCCAGCCACAGAGCAGGATCGAGGAAAGGCCTTCGTCCATGAAGGGAAGAAGGGGGATCACAGCAGTCGCTGGCCCAGGTCGAGTCCTGCTGGGCGGGAACCAGCAGAGACGCCCTACGCCAGGAGCTCCTGAGGTGACGTGTTCCTGTGGCCCCGACCCAGCAGAAGTGAGCATTTGCGTCTGCAAGAGACTAGTGTAGGCGTGTCGTCAGCAGCATTGCTTACACTCGCTCTACACCAGAACCAACCCACGTGTTCTTCAACAGAAGGGGAAGAAACTAATATACTCACACAGTACAATACTACCCATCAGCGGAAAACAGCGAACTCCTGTTACCTGCTGTTCCATGAATGTCTTTCACGGGCATCACAGGAGTGTCAGCAGGCACATCTTTTTGGAGTGATGAAAATGTTCTGGAATTAATACTGATGGTTGTACAACCTTGGGAATATACTAAACCCACTGAATTGTACACTTTAAAATGGTGAATTTTATGGTATGTGAATTGAATTTCAATACAAAAATGGGTACACAGCCAGTAAAAACTACACACAAAAGAATATACTGTATGGTTCCATTTAAATGAAATTCAGAAACAGGCAAAATTAACTTACAGTAATAGAGATGGTTACCTTCCAAGGGGAGCAGTGGCTAGGAGGAGGCACAAGGGGGCCTTTTTGGGTGACAGAAACTTTCCCTGTGTGGGTGGTAATTACAGAGGTGTGGGGATGAAAAATTCATCTGGCTGTGCAGTTAAGCTTTGTGCCCTCTGTGCAACTTAGAGCCCTTATCAAAAGGGACATGGGTTTAAAGGTGGCCCGCCATTGCTGTGGATGTTACTTGGTTAGTCTGGTTCTGCCCTCTGCTCCCTCACCCACCCTCCTCCACAGCCCTGGCCTCATCCTTGGAAGGCTGCTTCCTTGTCCTTGGTGGCTACACTGGAAATGGACCTTGGAAAAGATACCGTGGGAAGTATGCAGCATTCTTGGCATGCTGTTTCTGGTGCAGATTTTGGACCTGGGAGTGACTTTAAGGGGCTGTCTTAGGTTGAGGTCCCTGGAAATAGACTGTGCAGGGGCTGTGTCCACAGGGTCTACGTGTAAGGAAGGCAGGATTGAGCAGAGGGAAGGACCTCAGACCGGGGCAATCCTTCAGCCTTGTCTTGAATTGAGGCCAGGGCCTGGGCCTTTCGATTCCAGTGACCAGCCAGTCACTGACAGTGGGCATGGTTGGCAGGATCCAAGATGTACCCCCCCCCAAGATGCCTGCCCCTGGTGTACAAACACCTCCCACTTCCTCATTTAGACACTAATGTAGGTGGTGCAGTGGAGGGACTTTGCCAGTGTACTTAAGGTCCCCAGTCAGTTGACCTTAAGGTGGGGAGATTATCCAGATGGGCCTGACCTAATCAGACGAGCCCTTTAAAAGCAGAGAATTTTCTCTAACTGATTGCTGCCTTGAGGGTGGAGGGGCTGTGTGATAAGGAACCCCGGCATCCCCTAGCAGCCAAGAGTGGCCTCCAGCTGACAGCAAGGAAAACAGGACTTCAGGATTCGAGGACCCAAATTCTGACACCCCCCTGTGTGAGTCTGGAAATGAATTTCCCCCACTCAATCCTTCAGGTGAAAACAGCCTGGCTGGCACCTTGACTGCCGCTTGGTGTGACCTGAAACGCAGTCACATTGTCCTGGACTTCTGGCCTCCAGAACTAAGATAACAGTGTGTCATTTTAAGCTGTTTGTTGTAATTTGTTCTGCAGCAGTGGATAAGTAGGTGTTCTTTGGGAGACAGCATAACCTTGGGTGGGTTAGTTCCCTGCCTGAAGGAGTCACAGAGCCCCCAGAAGGGTGCACTGCCCGGGAGAGGGGATCTGAGTGACCATACAAGGTTGAGTGACCACTGGCTTTTCCCCCAAAAAACACTTTTGGGGGTAACTATTTCCTTGAAATATATAATATACATAGAGTAAAGAGCCCAAGTCTTAAGCTTTGACTCAGTAAACTTTTCCAAAGTAAACACACCTCAGATTATGATATGGAATCTCTCTAGAATCCCGAAAAGACCCACGGCCCCCCTGCCAGTCATTTCCTTCTTCAAAATAATCACTATTTTGATCCTATCACTATAGATGGGTTTTGCCTCTGTTTGAAGTTTATATAAGTGGAATCGTACAAAGTGAATTCTTTGGTGCCCAGCTTCTTTTGCTCTTTTACTCAACACGACATCCATGAGATTCTTCTGTGGTCTTGTTTGTGGTGATTGCGCTTTTTTCTTTGATATATATTATCCCATTGTAGAGTAGTACTCAATTTTGGTTATGAATAGGGCGGGTATGGGTATCCTTGGAGGTCTCCAGACTTCTGAGGTCAGGCTTGTGATTTCTTCAAACGATATAATTTCCTTTAAAATGTAGTAGAGGAAAATGAGGGGGCAGTATACAGACTGACCCACTCAAGTCCAAGGGCAGCTCATTCCAGGTGTCCTCAGCAAATGACTCCCAGGCACGCACGTGGCCAGAGCTCATTGGCCGGTGAGGAGACGCCCACCGTGTCTGACAGGTCCAGGGCTCCGCCTCAGGAGAGCAGGTTGCTGCAGCAAAGCTTTTGTTACTACTAGCCTGTTGCATCCACATTTCAAGACTGGGAAGGAGTTGTCTTGAAGCGCTCCAAAAACCAAACCGAGAGGCCCCAAGCAGGTTGCCTGAATTCCCTGTGACCTCTTGCTCTACATCCTATTAAGGAACAGACTAATCAAACTGTTGTTTTGGTTTCCGCAAGCCGCGGATGCCTTTGACGTGACCGCAGAGGCCAAGGTGCCCGCGGGCGTGCGGGTGCCGATGGAGCAGGAGAACGCGCAGTGCATGTCCGCCGGGCCCGGCTGGGACAGAATCCCGCGGGACGTGCTTGAGGATGAGCTGGTGCGTGCTCGAGGCCGGGGCCGCATCCACGGGCTGTGCCGCACGATGGACTTCGACGGCAGGAGCCGCGGCGACGCCTTCTCCTTTCCTGCCACAAGCACGAGCCCAGCGCGCCGTGCCGAGCTCGAAACCACGAGATCCGCCCGGCTCGCGTGCTCGGCGTGCGCTGCAGTGGCGACCTCTGCCGCCTCCATTGGCCGCATACCCAGACGAGGAAGCCAAGGAGGTTTGGGAGGAGGTCGCCAAGGCCAGCGAGGGCGTGCTCCACGTGGTCGTCTACGCCGGCGCGGCCGACGAGATGAAGAACCGCGGCTTCGCCTTGCCGGAGTGTGAGAGCCCCCGCGCCGCCAGGTCGCCGTGGGCGAGGATGCGATGGAGATGTGGAGCTGCTCCGCGTGCGGAGCCTGGTGATGGAGGCCGCCAGCAGGAAGAGCTGCGGCCCGTTCGTCCCGGCTGCAGGGAGCACGTGAAGATCCGCAGCTGCGCCTTGGTGCACTTCGCCCGCCGCGAGGACGCGCGCCGCGAACCGCCTCCACGGCACCGCGCTGGAGGGCTCGTGCCTCGAGGCGACGCCGGCCCAGCCCGGGCACGAGGAGCAGGACCCCCGCCGTCAGGAGGCGCGAGGGAGCTGCGTGGCCGCCCAGCGCCCTGTGCTCCTGCCGTCCCCGCGCGCTGGCCTCTGCTGCCCCTACAGCGCGCCCTTCGGACCCAACAGGAGTACCTGGGGAAAGCCGCAGGGAAGAGCCGAGGGCGAGGCGCTGCTGGCCACAGAGCCCGGCGCACAGGGGTTCCTACCCGGGGGCGTGTGCTGGCCGAGGGCGGGATAGCGATACCATGAAGGGAAAGGAGAGCAACAGGAAAAGGGCGATGAGCTCGCACCGTCAATCCAGTTGCCACTAACCCACTGCGGTGGCCATCCCTCCCGTGGGGTGCCAGGATTCCATGTTTCAGGCAGCTCCGGCTCCTAAAATGACGAAGACGGCGCATTCCACACCGTGGGCTCGTGATCAGCCCACTGCTGCACAGCCGGAGCCAGGGCCGCCCGGTGACTCCAGCCTACGCGGTGGCCCCAAACGTCCCGGGGTTCTCACCACCGGGGCCTGCGGCGCCCGCTGCGCTCCATCGCTGCCCCGGCCGCCGCCGTCTGTGGACGCCCCGCGGGCTGTGGGCCTCGGTGCTCCCCGGTCGCGGCTCAGGCTCCCGCTCCGGCTGCTGCCAGGCCCGCGGAGGCGAAGACCGCGAGGAGACCGCTGGAGAACGGTCGGGCGAGCACACCGTGGAGCCTCCAAGTGGAGAATGCTATCGAATATTAGACGGAAATATTTTATATGCATGAAGTTCTCATTCGCTTTTTATGACTGCTGTGGAGTTAGCAGGCAGGGTTCACACAGCTTCCAAGACTCGCGTGGTTCATGCCTTAATGCCGTCTCAAAAATTTATGTATGTAGGACATTGTATAGAGGCTGTTTGTAAAAAGATCTATGTTCAATTCAAAGGTTATTTTCCTAATTTCTACACCCCAGAGATTTCCATTTTGTAGTACCTTCAATGGTATATCAACTATCTATTAAAAAGCACAGTTGAGCAGCTAGGGAACTATTTTGAAAAATAAATTCAACATTTAAACATACAAACAATACTGCTTTTAAAGTACTACATAAAAAGTAGTTTTAAAAGTTTATACTGGAAGTGCAATTTTAAAAGAGTGAAACCTCTGCATTTGCTGTTGCGGGGCTATCCCTATCCAGAACGTTTCTGACTCCAAACTCTGGCAAGTTCTTACCTGCCAATGTTATCCTGGGCCCCTGCTCCTTCCCCAAGTGACTTGGCTCTTAAGCCTGCCCCCCTTTTCCTCCCCAGCCCCCAACCAATTTCAGTGTTTGGCAAGCCTAGGGCAAATGAAGAACTCTGGTAGAGAGAAAAAAAAGGGTGGACTTTTATGCTTCTTCCTGGGTTTTTGTTGAGAAATTTTAGTTTTTGGTCTTGGTTTTTTTTGTTTGTTTGTTTTGTTTTTCTTGTTTGTTTTGGTTGGGGAAGTATTATCTTCTATGCATGCTATTTTCAACAGCAGATTATGTGTAAGCACAAGGTTTTAATAGTTTGCATAAGAACTTTGTGTAGCTATTTAAGGAAACTTTAATTTAATTTTTAATGCTTTTATTTTATATGTTTTTGAAGTATGAGTTGTAGGGACAGAGGATGTATGTTATTATAGACAAGACCCCTAAAGAGTCTTGTCAGCAGAAAGTTAGGCTTATCATGTTTCATGCAAAATGTCAGTGGTCCTTAGGGGTGTTGGAAACATTATGTTTATTGAATAAGGCTTTACTCCCGCCTGGGCACAGGGCAGGTGAACTGGGTTGGGGTGTGCACATCCAGGAGGAGGAAGAGAAGAAACCTGCAGGAGTTAAAAGATAGTTTGTAAATACCTTCTAATACTCATTATAGAACTACATTTAGAACTACATGCCATGAACTTTTGCAATATAAAAACCATTCTAATACTCATTTTAGAGTGATTTTTATATTGCAGAAGTTCATGTCATGTAGTTTAATGCAAAAATGAAACCATTTTACTTCAGTGTTATTAAAAAGATTTGTTTTATTGAGGAAGTAGAGAAAAAAAAATGTAGTAGACATTTGGGCTGCTTCCTCCTGTGAGTTCCATGGGAAAGAACCACAACCGCAGCTCTAGTTTTAAAACCTGCAGAGGGGTCCCTCATTATTGGCTGTTGTCTTGAGGCATCTGGAACAGTAGACCTCGGGTGGGAAGAGGGTACCCCCTACTTGGGCGCTGCAGCTGGGCAGGCCCCCGCTGTCTGCAAGGACACTTCACGGGAAGGCTCTTGAGAGGCCGTTGGCTTCTTTAATCCTGTGGGGTCCTATACTGATAAATACAGGTGCCGGGAGAGTGAGTTCCCCTTAGTCGAGTCATGGCTTCTTTTATCTGCTTATAAAAGGGCTCTTCTCCTCACACTTCACCTGTTTTACGGTGCTCTGCTAGAAGCACCACGGTCCGGCCAACACTGGCGAAGTCTCTGGCCTCCTAACCCCCTTCCCTAGAGCTGTCGATAAGCTGGCTCGGTGGGCACATAGTTTGCCTTCCAGTTTTGCCAATGACCTTGCCATGGGATGCCATTACTAATTTCCTTGCTGCCTGGTCTCTAAGCCCGTGCCACATATTTTAGGTTTTGGTTATGGCAATACTCCAAGGTGTCAATTTTGTATTAAAATACAGTGGTACAAATCGGATGGTTTATTTTTTACATAACATTCCAGTCAAGGGTTGGTGGGCCAGGTGGGTGGCTGCTCCACCTTTCAGGATCACCTGGGGGGCATATTTCCTTCTGTCTTGTCTGTTCTTCCGTTGCCTCAGTAACTTTCTCATTGGAGTGTTTTAGAGCTGGTTTGCCAACACCTGCTGCATCCCTGCCTGCATGAAAGGGGTGTACCAGGGGATGGTGACCTGAGAGGTGCCCACGTTCTTTTGGCCGGAACTTAGTCACGTGGACGACTGCAAGGGAGACTGGGAGACAGTGTGACTCGCCGGGAGGGGAGAGGGGTGCTGGAAGAGAACTAGCAGTCTCTGCCACAGCACTGCAGAAATTCCCAGATCTCCCGGCATTTCTGTCATGAACTGTTGGCAGCAACGTGGCTTGAGGAGCTACCCTTAGCTGGGCTCTGCATAATTATAAGTTACTGGGTATGGAGTGTGTGTTTTATATAAGTGTGGTTGGAACATTCATTTATGCAACAAGTCTTTCTAGGCTAAGAATTGTTCAAAAGGTGCTGGGGACACAGAACAAAGTGGGCCAAGTCCATCCCTCGTGGAACTTACATTCTCGTCGGGGAGAGAGACAAAAGCTATGTCTGTTTGCTGTTGGTCTCCTATGTGAGGCATTTTATTGATTCTAAGGTGTGTATTTTTCATGTTTCAATATCTGCAATAAAGTTGCCTCTTAGCATCAATGTCCTATTTTAGTTTAAGTTGGTAGTTTTTTCCCTCATAGTGTATAAACTAGTGGTATGTCTTGTAATTGATGGTGCCTTAGACCTGATAAATTAGAATTTGTCAGGTAGTAAGAACTCGGGTGAAGAAAGCAGTCAGGAGGTAGGGGGTGCTGGAGCTTGGGGGGTTCGGGTTTCTTGTTTATATTATAGAGCATGACCTGGGGAGAGCTTTCTGGTAAATTGACATTCATGCAGATGCTGAGATGACCTACGGGAGTGATTCAAGCAGATCTTTGGGGAGAATTTCAGGCAGGAAGACAAGAAGTACAGAGGCCCCAAGCAGGCTTGTAATATACCAGGGACAGCAAGGGGGCCCAGTGTGGCTTTGGAAGGGGAGAGAGGGGAAGTAGAAGGCAATGGGGTGAGGGGAGCAGCAGGGCCTGAACCAGGCAGGCCAATGTTGGATTATTGACTTAGTGGGGGATGGGAGTCTTTGGAAGTTTTTGAGTAGAAAAATGACATCTAATGTGTGTTTTAAAAGGGTCATTTTGCCAGCCATGTGGAAATAGATGGGTGGGACAAGGGGAAAAGTAGGGAGACAAGTTAGGAGGCCATTGCCATAATCCAGTTGAGAAACTAAGGTGGAGGGTGGTGGCATTGGAGGTTGGGGGGCAGGGTGAGATGCTGGGTATAGCGCGAAGTTCCATCCTCTAGGATTCGCTGATGGATCAGATGTAGGGTGTGAACAAACGAGGAATCCAGGATTATTCCAAGGTTTCTGACCTGAACAAATGTGATAAGAGAGTTCTCATTTATTAAGATGGAAAAAGCTATAGAAGGAGCTGATTTAAGGAAGAAAATCAAAAGTTCAATTTGGGATTAAGTTTGAAAAAACTTAATGTAAATGTAAATGTAAATGTAAAATAAGTGTCTTATAATGTAGAATACAGGGGACCCAGAGACAGACAGAAGCTAGTGAAGGGGGGATGATAACCTAATATGTCCAGATATGGTAATGAGGGTGACCTTAAAAGGTACGGGGAGTGGACAGGTGTGAGTGAGGTTTCTTAATGGGATTATAAGTATTAGTGATGCATTGAAGGCGAACATGTTGGCAAATGGTTGTTTAAAGGCATGTGACCTACAGAGCAGCACCACAAACCTAAATAAGTGTAGCTGATATACTTATAAGGTGCAGAGGGTTAACAACAGAGTGGTATATGGGAAAACTACCCATTACATATTAAAGACTACGTTTAATTGGAATATCTTACCAACACTACACTAATTCTAGGGATGAATGATTAGCAGCTGATAAGAGCTCTGGGACATATTATGTTATGATAATTGTTTAGAGTTGAGAGTGATGAGGATTATACAACTAAGTGAAGATGATGTAAGAAACTGACCATTTAGTCTGGGATAGAATACATTTAAGTGAAATTAGGAACCCAGTACAAAAACAGAACAGCAAAAACAAAAACTTACAAGAATATCCAAGTGAAGGTTTCAGGTGAACAGGTGGCCAGGTGTGGCCTCAGGGACGGAGGCCTGGCTGAAGGTAGAAATGTGTGAGTTGTCAGCAAGCGATGGCGTTTGTATCCAAAAATGGGTGAGCTCGCCCAGGGAAGGAGTGGAAATGGAGAAGAGTTCTGAGGACTGAGACCTAGGGCCTGCCAGTTAGAGGCTGGGGAAGTGAGAGATGCCACAAACGAGGCTGAGAAGGAACCGTTGGTGAGGAGGGAAGGAGCTGC
>PVKY010003966.1:0-20288 GCA_004027775.1 Bradypus variegatus
GCAAAAGAACAGATGGTAAAAAAAATGGAAAAATATGAGCAGGGTCTTAGGGAGCTGAGTGACAACATGAAACGTACAAATATACGTGTTATGGGTATTCCAGAAGGAGAAGAGAGGGGAAAGGGGGCAGAAGGAATAATAGAAGACATATTCACTGAAAATTTCCCAACTCTTATAAAAGACAGAAAATTAGAGATTCCAGAAGTAAAATGTACCCCAAATAGAATAGATCCCAATAGACCTACTCCAAGACACTTACTGGTCAGATTATCCAATGTCAAAGACAAAGAGAGGATTCTGAAAGCAGCAAGAGAAAAGCGATCCATCACATACAAGGGAAAATCGATAAGACTATGTACAGATTTCTCTGCAGAAACCATGGAGGCCAGAAGACAGTGGCACGATGTATTCAAGAAATAATGGAGGTAAGTTACACAGGAGTCAATAAATAGTAGCTATTAACAACAACAACAATAACAAAAACAAGGACTCTGAACAAAAGAGCCAATAGATGTGCTGTGTCAGGACATACAGAGTAGCCTGGTTAGGCTGGAGCAAAATACTTCACAGACAGAAGCAAAGAGAGATGAGACTAGAGACAGGGAGGCCAGATTCAGTCACCATTTCGCTCTCCAACCGACTCAAGGCTTAAAGCTAGCAACCGCAACATTAAATTCACCAGGTGATATGATAAAGACTGAGGACTGTGATGTGGTCCCTTGTCAGCAGAGAGCACATCAAAACTTTGCATCAAAAGACATGGGTTCAAATCTCAGCTCTGTCACTTCTTGCTGAGTAAACCTGAGGTGGTTCATTACTAATTCTAAATAGCAGTTGCTTTACCTACAAAATGGGGTGAAATGACTTGCCTTTATAAATAAGATTGTAAGTATTAAAAGAGTAATTTATGAAGCTTCTACCCATGAAGCTAGACCCATGGTAGACACTCAATAAATCCTCTCATCTGCACTGTGGATGCCACCATCACTCTCGATCCTCTGTACCTTCCTCTTCTTTTCATAGGTTTTTTTCCTCCTCTTATGTTTTTCTCTGTCTCTTCTTTCTTCTCCAGGCTCTTATGCCTCCCTACCTATATCTTGGACTTGTAACAAGTATTTACTAAGATTAATTTCATTCAAAAAGTACATAATTGGTACAGAGTTTCTATTTGAGGTGATGGAAAGTTCTGGTAATGGATGATGGTGATGGTGGTGATGGTGGCACAACAATGGGTATAATTAATACCACTGAATTATATAACTGATAGTGAATATAATGATAAAATTTAGGTTTTATATATGTTACCAGAATAAACATTAAAAAAAAACCCACAGGAATATAGTTAATAGTGTAATTATAATAATATTGTTTCATCAGTTGTAACAAAGGTACCACACTAATGCAAACTATTAATAATCAGGAAAAGTGTGCATGAGGGTTGTGTATATGGGATATGGTTATATACAGTATATGGATATATGGAAACTCTGTACTATCTGCATGATTTTTCTCTAAATCTACAACTGCTCCAATAAAAAAAAAAATGTCAGGAAGAAAAAGAAAAAAGCACTTTTAGAGCCCTTACTATGAGTTAGGCCCTGGAATAGTAATGCAAGATGTAAACACAGCTGCCTGTAGTGACCTTGGAAGTACTTCAAACTTATTCACATGTATAAACCATGGCCCTTCCAGGTAAATCATTTTGCAAAGTATATGAGCTTGAAATTAAACAAGCCATGTTATCAGCCAAAACATACTCACATTTCCATTACTTCCGTAAGTGTGTGCATAGCATAGGAATGAACCAGGACACTGGGGCAGCAATCACAGTGCAGAAGTAATGGTGAACATGGTGCAGGAACCAAGTCAAAGCACAGCCAGGCGTTTCCTTTGACCCATTAATCCCACTTCTGGCAGTTTAGCCTGAGGAAATAAATATGGATAGGCACAAAGATTTAGCTAGAAGACGTTCCTTGAAACCTTTTTAAAATACTACAATATTAAAACAATGCTAACAATAGATTAACTCAATTATGGACTATCCTTATAAGCTACTAATAAATGATGTCACAGAGGAATATTTAACATTGAAAGATGGTCTGGCTACAATACTGAGTGACGAAAGCAGGTTGCAGAACAAAATATATAGGATAGGCCTATTTTGTAAGTATATATGAAGATTTTAAAAAACAGGAAGATTAGCAAGATGTTGGCAATAATTAAGTCTGAAGGCAGAATTATGAATTTTTATTTTTTAATTGTTTGTTTTCTGTTTATAGTTTTTAATGTTTCTATGCACCATTTTTGTAACAAGAAAACATGCCATAAATATGTACACATACATACTTTTACATATATCACTCCACACAGAAAACACTATTAAACACAAAACATACACTTACACCAGGGTTTTGTGAGTGGATAGAGATGTTAGATGATGGTAATGATAATGATGATGGTAGATGGGTAGATAGACTGATCATAGATCAAGATAGATGATATAGATAAATTAAGATATAAAGATTGATACATAGATCAAGACAGATGATATAGATAAATTGAGATATAAAGATTGATACATAGATAGACAGATAATCTCCATGCCCCAGGAGGCAAGTCGATGGAGGCAATGTTTAACGAGCCCTATGCACTGTCATCAGTAACTTTAATGAAAACAAGGAAATGTATTGGCAATTTCTGAGCATATCCTCTCGGCCCTCAGGTTGACGCCCACGGCAACATCCTCCTCAGCACCCTGGAAATCAGGAACGAGACAAGCGGCTCGGAAGTGCTTACGAGCGTGAGCGACCCCAAGGCCACCATGTACTCCTACGACAGCGCCAGCATCCAGTACCGCAAGCCCCTGAGCAGCCGCGAGGCGTACGGGCGCGCGCTGGACCGGCGCGGGGCGCACAGCAAGGGGCGCATCCGCCGGCGCGCCTCTCAGCTCAAAGTCAAAATTCCGGATTTGACTGATGTGAATTCCATAGACAAGTGGTCCCGAATGTTTTTCCCCATCACCTTTTCTCTTTTTAACGTCGTTTATTGGCTTTACTATGTACATTAAGGTCTGACCTACTGGCTCAATGTAGACGACTTTCCTCTCGTTTTTAACCCCACAGGTCCCCAGCAGCGATACTGCTGTGTTTTTTGAGGTAAGAGATTCAGCCATCCGATTGGTTTTAGGTCTTGCAAATCAATTTTGTTACTGCACCCTGTTTACTTAAAAAAAAAAAAAGACAACTATTTTTTTCCAGTCTACTGTGGTCCAGCTTACGAGCTCTTCAAGAGCTCTATTAATTGCCATGTTTACAAAAAATAAATAAATAAACACAAAGAGAGAATTTAGATAGATAGATCCTTAGCTGTCTTTCCTAGAGGCCCAGAATTTTGATTTATTTTTTAAATGAAAATGGTAAGGGGACCTAGCTCTCTGCCTGTACTGCTTCCTGGTAAACTGTAACAATCTCATGCTGCCAAAAAAAAACCACCACCACAATTTCCAGGATCTCAGAAGAAAAACAAAGCCATTGACAAGTTACAGATTTCCAGGAAGAAGGTGGGGTTAAAAAAGGAGCCTAGATGTGAAATGAAGACTCCCCTCCACTCTCAAATTCCCCCAAATTCCTCCACAGGAAGAGCAAGGAGGGATTGGCAAGAGCAAATCAAGGTTATGCAAATTGGGCCTGCCATCTTCACCTCACCTTGAAGCTGGATATTCTGAAAAATGCTTCTTTTTCAGACTTCCAGGCAAAATTAACATTAGATTCAAACCTGGGAGCCAATGAGAACTTTTTTTTCCTTCTTGAGAATGAGGAGTTTGGGGGACAATGACCATGTTTCTAACTGTCCATCTCATTATCCTGGAATCACTTGATACTGTGCCGGTGCGGTCACGCCATCACATTTCACAGGCCCTGCTTCAGAGAGAGTGAGAGCAAGGGGGTGAAAAGAAGGGAATGGTGGGCAATTTTTGCTTGAAAAAAGCATTGCCCTTCCCACGAGGAAGGCGAGATTTATGTGCTGTGAAAAGGGTGCCTGGGCAGTTACCTGAACTGCCAAATCTTAAATCAAATAGTATATATTTCTTGGCCTTCCAGGGAGCGGTATCTAATGATAGCAGGCTAGTCAAACAGGACTCAGCTAGCACTTTGTGGCTCTTCTCTCTATGTTCTGCATTCCAAAATATGAAATGAATGCTTCCGGAGATGCATGCACACACATTTTAAGGAAAACCTTCAAAATAGCAAAAACACAGATACCATCAACAATGACAAAAGCACCAGGCCTTCAAGCATTTACACCAGCCGCTGAAGTGTTTACCTCGCCCATACATTAATTGCTTTCTTTACTGCTCTGCCTTATCTCTGCTCATGCATTATGATGGTCTTGGTTCTCATGGAAGAGGCCTCCCTCAATAGCCCACCAAGGCAATGCTAAACAAGCCCAGCCAACCACAGTTGGGATTTGTCCCATTGTGTGCCATTAAAGCCTCTTTATTTATTTTAGCTTGGGCTATCTAAGCCCTCTGTATGTTCACTTGCAAGGTTGAGTGAAACCCTAAGGAGACCAGTCTCCTTAGGTTCAGACCTTGGATTTGGAACCTAAACTATGAACGTGAAATGAGGACTGATAATGGGGATTATTGTCTGGTTTGGTGATTTGGCTTTCTCCCTAAGACTATGATGGTTGAGGGGCCATGCTTACAATAGCATCAGCTGCTGGAAATTATGGTCTTAATTGGAAAGATAAGGCCAAATTCCTACCGATGAGCCCAGGGGGAAAGAGTTATGAGATATTCTTTTAGAAAACAAGAGGTAAAGGGAACCCCAAAATAAATGAATGCTTATAGCTGAAGACAATATACCTTTAGTAGGAATGTAAAACCTCTACTTTACCTGGCAAAATGATCTCAGTGGTCTCATGAGAACTTAGGAGGGTGTGGGTACCAAATTTCCACTTCGTTTTCAATTGTATTATCACAGCTCACTGGTCAAGGAAATCCCCAGCCTCTCAAGACCAGTTGATCGAGATTGAAACTCTATTCAGTCCATTGGCAGGCTGAGATACCATATCATCAGTAACCACTACAAAATGCCCAGTTGAGTGGAATGTGACCTGACCAATGATTGCAAGGTTAATATTCCAAATAATCCAGGAACTACCATGCAGCCATTTATTTTAACCACAGGAAGATTTTTGGCTGATTCCTAATAGAAATGAGTCATTCTGATGTCAAAGCACTTTAGAAAGCTTTTAAGAAGGATATGCTAACTCAGAAAGGAAGTGTCTGTAAACTATATGTTACTTACAACAATTGCTCTTTACTTCTTCATTTAGGTTATTCATCTTGGAAAAGATTGAGGTAATTTATATTGTTATTATTATTTTATCTTGCCTTTTAAATTCTATAGGATCTGATGCTTGCACATTTAGATGTAAAGCATCTTTGAGAAATAAATGAGTGTATTGGAGTCTTATAGCACCCTGAATCTCCCCATCAGGCACAAAACGGTATCCCTCCATGCCCCTCTGAACAATGGTGGGCTCAGAGCCACCATTATTCAAATCCTGTTAAAATAGTTCTGATTTTAGAGACAGTGGCAACCAGAAGAATGAAAAAGCTGCCATATTCCTGGTTAATGACCTCTGTCCCCCTTCCATCTTTCTGAACACCTCCTGACTAAATCATCCCCTCTTTGATCCCCATCCATTGCCCTTCCTGGCTGAACAATACATTGGAAAAAATTCTCCTCCTCTGTCTCTCTCACTTGTCTTGCCCAAAATGGTATACAGAAAATATAAAAGTTATTAGGCATTCTTAAGTGCCCTCAAATTGGTTCCCATCCCTGAAAGATTCAGATCATTATACTATGGAGAGTTACTATTGAACTATTATTGGGTGTTTTCTTTTTGCCGTGAAAATAGCCATAATCTGCTACATTACTTAAGTGGTAGCAGAGGCTGAAAATTGCATGAGCTCACTCTCTTACGCCACAGTCATGTCCAGGTAACCCATTGTTCACAGATCATAAATCTTGTCATAGACTTTAACATGTGTTGAACCAGCAGAAATCTCATCTCTCACTTCACAATGATGGCTACACACTCATTCCTTCCATTCATGTTCCTTAGCTTAATATATCAGGGGTGACATGTGCATTATACTTACCAGCTTGGTGAGGCAAAGTCCCAGGTAAAGACATATTTTTGTCTTGAATTACCCAGGAGGATTGCCTCCATCCTTTATGTTGCCGAATAGAAACAGCAGACTGGTTGGTAAATTTGCTGACTGAATGGTATGTGTTTTCATTCATGCATTGTGCATTGAAGTCAATGAGGGACCTTGAAAATGCAAACAGAAAAATGTGGTGCAGAGAATAAACTTTGGTTTATGGGTCCAAGGATAGGATTTCCTTAAAACAAACATTATATTTCAACACATAGAAATGTTGACTAAATTCCATCTTTCTAAAATAAACTACTATTTTATAAATATTCATTTAAGAAAGAGCTGAATTAAAATTTGCTGAGTTAAAAAACAAGATGTATTTATAATGCTAGAAGGAAATTATCTCCAAGATTTCTTATATGGACTATTTTGTTTAGTATTTTACCACAGGGTGATGCTCCACCATTTTTTCCCTTAAGCAAACTGTAATCATATGTCCCAGTAGGGAGGAAAAAGGGATGTGCAAGCATTTGTTCATTTTGTATCAATCAGCAATTACTGGGATGAAGAGGACAGAAAACAAACACAAATATGTTTCCTGAAAGCAAACTGTAAACACAAAGGTAAACTTGTTAACAGAATGTAGAATATTGTGTAAACTTTCCTGTAAATTCTGTACATAGTTCATTGAACTGTTCCCTGTTGCTTGGTGGTCCTCAGCTTTGGATGGATGTTTGAAAAATCTGAACATTGTAAATAATGTAAGCTTATAAGGCACTTGCTTTTATTCATGAAGTGAAATGACTAGTGATTTGGGCCCAAACCAGAATCTTTTAGCTCTTGCTCTTTCTCCGCCATTTTGAGTGTGCAGTTGTGTAACTGTGCTGCAAGCCATAGCCAGGTGTCTGTGATCGCTGCCTCAGGCCCGTACCCCACTGAAATGGACAGCAGCTGCTGAGAAGGCTGCCAGCTTGTGGGGCTCGGGAACAGTGCACCAGCAGAAACAGGAACTGTAGAGAGCTGTTCCTTCAACTGTGTCATGAAAAGTAGATGTGTTTTTATCAGTCATTACTGCTAGTCATCTACTCAAATCCTGAATTATCCATGCGGTTGAGAGGGTCAGGAGTGGAAGAGATAGTCACAACCCACAGGTAATCCACAGCTTCATTTGTGCCAATTTCTTTAGCTTCTAACTTCCTCCCTTCCAAAATGTTTCCCAGAACTGCTAATAAGAATCCAAGTGGATAGAGGGATTTGATCAGGGTAAACAGCTAATGTCCAATTGAAGGTAAGTAGAGAAGGAAGGGAAATAGCAAATGACATTGATAATCTACCAACTAGATGGTTCATGGCCAAAAGATCCAGAGGTAACCATGCCATATTTTTAAAATGTAAAAATAAATGTTGGCATAAACTTGCTGGTAACAAAAACAAGTATTTTTAAATAAGAGGCCAGGGATAAGTTTGATGTCTGTTCCTTAAGCTTAAGAGAGAGTCTGGTAATTAAGTGTTCTCAAATGTCTTTCTTGAAAGTACCGATATGCTTGAAAAAGTATTTGTAATGGTGGGATATTATGCCACAAGACGTGTTTCCATGCAAACTGGCAGTCCCAGAGAGGGCGATGTCATCCACACAAATTCAGAACATCCAAGTGAGAAAGAAATAGATTGGTTTCTTAGTAATGTTTTACAGTGGACAATGACAATGTTTTTTAGTAATATTTTAGATTCTTAGCAATGTTGGGCTGTTTATACTAGCATTTTAAGTGCCAGAATGGTGCAAGGAGTCAGTGTTGCATATTTGGGTTCAAAATGGACATGCTAGGGTTCACCATCAATTGTAGAAGAAGCATGTCCTAAATGATACTTGAACAAATCAGGTTGGTCAGTTTCTAGGTCCAGAACACTTTGCTTTTACTGTAAACATGCTTTTCCTAGATAACTAAAATCAACTAAACTGACAGGAAAACTTAATTGTTGGAGGCTACAAAGTCACAGCCTTGAACTGGAAAGAAAATCTTTTATAATAAGAGAATTGCAAACCAGAAAATAATATGTTCCTGGGAGAATAAGGGTAAAGATAGTTTTGCATGTTTATTCTCAGTTTTATAGCAAGAATTTCCTTATTCATATTGAAGTGGTCTAGCAGTTGTTTTTGTGGTTTTGGTGTTTTGTGTGCTTTTTCCCCCTAATTAAAAAGTCCTTGGTATGTTGAGGAGCTCAGAACCATTCCCAGATTTTTAATATCCTGGAGCTGCCAACAGTCATCAAAAAGGCTTCAGTTGGAATTCAAACGTGGGAAAAGTAGGTGTAGTTTTGAACAAGTTGGGGAAGAAAACCATTCTTATGTAGCAACTCGAGCTGCATTTCTTGTTGTGCAGACAATCAAAAAATAAATCAATAACAACAAACCAATAATGAGAGGCCAAATAACATTATGCATATGCCTTAGGTATACAGGGTCACAGAATCATTAGCTCAAAACAGTCCCATTTGGATGGCAAAGGACAAAAAAGACCAATCAGTATTGCCATCTGTTCATGCTTCTTCCTGGGTTTCATTTTGAAAAGAAACAGGGAAAGGGGGCCATCTCCAGTATAATTTTTATAAGTACAAATTATTAAAATATGATAGTTGTGTGCATTTTTAAAGTTTAGCTTATGTGAAATACATTAGTTCTCTGTGTTCATTCCTCCCAACACCATATAACATTTTGCCTCATGTTAACCCAATGAAATAATTCATTTTCTTCTTTCTCATTTTCAACCCTCATAAGTTATCTTGCCCATGAATAGTTGGAAGCTTCTGTTTCTTTAGATTGATATTGTATATCTTCAATTGAGTTCTCAAAAACAACTAATTTTAAAGATTTTCCAAATTCCTGTTCCCTGCCTTGGGTTATTTTTCTTTTCTAAAAGTTTTTCTGTCCCTTATATAAATAGTACATGTATTTACATAAACCTCCTCTCTCCCAGTCTATTTCAAAATAAAGTGGAAATAAAAACCCATCAGCTCATACCTATAGAAATTTATGTTATCTACAAAAGACTTTGAAATAAGGCCATCTCCTTTCATTATAGTCATAATATCGTGAATTCATACTGAATCAGTTCTTCATCAAACTTGTTTATTCATACCTTCCTTCAGGCTTAATTGTATACCATTTTAAAAATATATTGTTATTCCTCCTCGAATGGTTTAGCATTCAGGTAACACATCTCTGGTTATATGCTTTATCCAGTAAGAACTTTGCCCACACTTAATCCTATATATAACTTATACTTATTATAGATTTCCACTTCTATGCATCACCCTATATCTTCCCCCTCAGCAGACCTTAAATAAAGTTGGTAAATGCACATAATGCAAACCATCTGAATTGCCTCTATAAAATATGTAGACAATCTTTTTCCTCCAGACAGCATTTCATCAATTTAGACAACAGAGTGCTTTTCAGATGTGTACCAGGAAATATGGCAGCCTAACCTTATTGAGAAGTTGACAATACATGAGCTACATGGTTGGAAGGGGGAAATTATGGTGGATAGAAGACACTTTGGATTAGGATTGGGAGACCTGGACTCTCTACTGGCTCTGCCTCTGACCAGTTGTGTGACTTTCTACATACTAACAGAAGTATGTATCCTTCCAGAGCTAAACTTCCAAGTTAACTTTAGAGAGGGTCAATAAAAATATTTCTATCTTGTCTAAAAGCAAGTTCAGAAGTAAGGTGGTTCATTACTAGGTTGGTTATTTCTGTGCATAATGATGTCATCAAGGACCCAGGTTCTTTCCATAATGAGCTTTTCCTTCCTCTGCATGTCATCAGCACCTTTGCTGGTTGCAAAATGGCTGCAGGCACCCCTCCTCACACACCAATATCAAGAGACAGAAATGAGCAAGTTCTGCCTTCAATCTCTTCTTAAGAATAAGGAAGTCTTTCCCAGTAGCCTTCCCTTTAGTCCCATTGGTCTGACCAGAGTTAGATTAAACATCTATTCGTGAACTAGTCATTGACAAGAGGAAGGGAATTATCATGGTTGGCTGGCAATATTAACCCCAAGATATTCCCAATGCTGAAAAAAAAATGGGATATGTTAACAAAGAAGAAAGAAGCATGGCTTTTGGGTAAGCAACCAATAATGACTGCCACACCTTAGTCTAAGGAGTCAGGAAACACTTTCCCACACGTTTCATGAGTTGATCTCTACACCACCTTTGAAATTATGATGAAAATACCCATAGGTGGAAATAGAGGCTTAAATAGGTTAAATGATTTACTCAACTTCCTATAGCTAATTAGTGGTGGAGCTAGTATTTAATCTGAGCTTTTCTTGACTCCTACGCTAAAGCTCTTTCAACTCTACTCCGCTGCCTAGATTCAATCATTTTACCTTGACAATCCAGGTTTTAGGTAGTTCAAAGATGAGCAGAAAATAGAAGGAAAGAGAAAATAAATTCCCACTTCCATAACTAGGTACTATGCCCAGTAGTTCTTATTCTTGTTCTTACTCCTTCTGATCCCCATTCTCTGGCCATAAACAAAAGCATTTCATCATTCTCTTGAGAGAAAGTATAGAAGGAAAAGCTTGTGCAAAAACAGAATAGCCTAAAAACGTGCCCCAGTTATTTTGGATAACATTATTGTTAGGGGACCGTATAACCTTGTTTGCCTGAGACAGTCCCAGGAGGCTATTTTTAATAGGACCCCCTTTCACTCTTAAAATTGTCCATTTATATAATAAAGTATATGGTAACCCTAATTATGGGGGTCTCAGCAACCTGGAGAGTAAGGAAAATATTAATAAATTTAATATTAGCACATTGGAGAATATATATGTCTTGGCTTCCTATGAATTTATTTGTTAAGTCTGAGCTCAGTCTTCACCACTCATGCTCAATTTATTTCTCATTTCCTCGTCCTTCCTCTTTGTTCGCCAACCTCAGCAAGACAATCCTCAGGCCTTCTCTGTCCTTGGTACCATGTCAACATCATCCCCAAAGTTTCTCACTGAAGTTTGACGTTTTATTTCCACTGCCCAGATATTCCTCTTCCCAGCCTCATCCCAGTGGTAGATACTGGTTCAGGCCAACATCCTCTAAGAAGCCATCCATGGGTAAAAATTCCCTCGTTCTGTTCATTCTCCTGCTAGCCCTCCCTCAATTCTTATGGCCACTTTGTCCAATAATAATTAGTATTTCATTGGTATGTTATCCAGTGGGTTTGCAAATAGGTATTCTATCTCCTTAAATAAAATGTAATGTCATTAAGGGTAAACACCCCATTTTTCTAGTTTCTTTGGATTTCCCAAAACATCTATTGTTCTGCCCATAGTACCGAGTCTTGAAATGCTAAATAATGACTTACAGTGGTAAATATAGCATTAGAGGCACACATTCCTGTAAAGGAAATAGTTCAGACCACAGAAAAATACCTTATGAGGCAAGTCCCTTATACAATCTCCCCCAAGTTATTTGAGTCCCACAACGCCTGTGCCTACAGCCCCTATGTAGATAAAAACTGCAAAAGTTATAGTTGAGCCCTGGTGGGGGTCCTGTCCAAATTATTCATTGAGATTTTGTCCATAGTTTATAACTAAAAAGACGAATCCTGAAAACACCACCATTCTAGATCCTATCAGTTTTAACAGAATTGAACTTTTCCCTAATGGGCTTTTTTTTTTTTCATTTAAACTTTTATTTTTCCCCCCTGGTTATACACGTTTGCCTTATTAAAAGCCTTTTGAATCTAGGTTGTGTGGAGTATTTATTCTTGAAGCTGGAACTGAAGTGCATTATCAGTGGGGCACTCCAATGTAGGGTCTAAGAGAATACTTCCAGAGAGCATTGCACACCAAATTTTATTCTGCTAAGATATTAATAGAAGGTTGAAAACTATCTGAAGGGTATGGACAGTTCTGGGCATTCCCCTCTGGCCCCAAAATGACATAAAATCGTACGGAGAAATGCCTTTTCTGCGCCCCCTTCAATTGTTAACTTTCCTGTCCTCCTGACACATATTATTTACTTATTTGCATAAAAGAAATATATCATTTGCAAGCCTTACCTCAGTGTGGCAACCAGGAACCCCAGTTTTACTGGATAACATATTTTTCTACTTGATATTCTGCAACAACTTATAGAGTTGCAGTGTATCTGCTTTTTCTTTTTTTAAACTAATCAATTAATTATTAATATTTCCTAAGTCTTTTTTAAATACTCAATGGATAAAGCTTGAAATACTGTGTTTTGCAACAATGTCCCTGAAACATTTTTAATGAAGCTCCTTGATTATTCTAACTCCCTGCAGTGTCATAGAAAACAGAATTATATATCCAAGTCATCTTCCATATACAAAACATCCACAACTCTTCTGAATAGGAGATGCTATGACTATATATAGTTATTAACTGTGTTGCTCAATTCCTTAAAGAGGGTTAATAACCTCTTGATAAAAACTACCATGTATCGTTATTACAAAGTCAGGATTGCAATGGTTTTTTGGAAGTTACAAATGATACAAATGTTTACATGGACCAAAACTATTCTGACATTTTTAAATAAGCTTTTTAGTTTTGACCACCAGGTAGCATTTCGTGCCAGAGTGATGGCAGTCTAATGGCTATTGTGAAATAATGTTGTCATGTCTTAAAAAGCTTATGGAAATGTAATTTGAAAGTTAAATATTGTTTAAATACAAATAAAACTGTTTTTGAGAGAAAAGTATCTGGGTTGAGGGTTGCTTAAAATTCTCTTAGCTGTCCATCATCTCTGTATAATTATTTAACTCCTCGGGACTTGACTGAGGAGACTCAAACTGAGACAAAGACTTTTTATACAGTGATTTGGGAGGTTTGGGGAAAATAGGACTCATTAGGCTAAAGAATAAGAATATCACTATCCTGCCAGCAATGGAACACCTCTTTGGCTACCACCTCACTAAAATTTTATTGAATCCAAAAATTAGCTAAGCTTTCCAAACCAGTCTCCTGCTACAACTATCTTAATTCATAGCACCCTATACTAAATAGCTGGGGCTTTCAAAAGCAGGTGCTACGTATATGCAGAAAGAAATGCATACCTTCCGTTGCTTCTCAAAATCCGTTATGCTAAACTCACCAAATATGCTAGAGGATGTTGTTTTATTCCTTGTGTTTTTAAATCTCCACAAATCAATTTGTTGAATTATCTATCTACATTCCTACCAAACATGATTTAGCTAATTCACATCCTGATTGGGATTACACATTCCTGTAAATAAAATAATCTCTTTCTCCCACTTTATTTTTCTGCAGGCAAAACTTCTTGAATTGCAAAGAAACATAAAATATTTTATGCCCCTTTGCTCTTTTGACATAAGCATTTGCTTTCTTACATAAACAGGTAATACCTTTGTATACCTATTCGCTCACTAAAGAAGCTAAATGGCAAGAATGAGTATTTCTGGAAACCTGTAGAAATTTTAATGAAATTGGACAGGTTTAATAAATGTTAAGAAAGGAAACATGAACTACTTACTTTTATAATTCAAGTTTTCTATTTTGTATCAATATATGCTGCATTTTCTGATTGAAACTGCTGTTCTGTCCGATGAAACTCGTGAATTTCTGTAGTTGCTTTTTTGCATTTAAAATCAAACTTTCATACAGTATGTGCTTGATTGTACCCTTTCTGTTAGGGATTTGATTAAAATATTCTAATCGGTTCATTAATTACTTTTTAAGTGCTTAAAATAGGTGATGTCGTACCTTCTTTACCTTCTTTATCTCTAAAGCTATCCGTGAAAAAATCCATGAAACCTGTAGACTGTGATTTATACAGAAGACCTAGATTTTTCTCTAAGCAGTGATTCAGTCAATAAGAATCAGTGGCCTCTTATTCCTGACCCTTTTATCCTTCATGGCCTTTTTCTATTCTTAATCATTCATTGAGTAATCATGTGTTCTTGTAAAATGCAAAATCAACTTACATGCAATCAGGTATGGACACAAGAAATGCTTGTGCTCTTAATTTCAGGACTTACAGATACCCTAGCAGTCACATGACTGTAGTTCACTGAATATTTTCATTAATAATGTGGCTTTGTTACAAAATAAGTTTCTGTTTTCTTTGCTTTGGTACTACAAGATTTTAAAAGCTGTGGCAATGAAAGGAAGAACACATTTGAAGGCTGGTGTCAAAAATCATCAGCTGTATTTACAAGAGCCGTTGTGCAGCTTCTGAAATGTACTTTATTGCTGTAAATATGTACAATTTGTGTTAGCTTGCTTATTCCTAAAGCACAAATAAAACTTTTTTAAAATTAAAAATGCCTACATATAAAAAAGCTTACTTTGTACTATGTTTTAAGACATGCAAGATTTCAGGCATATCTTTTTATAATCCTTAAAAATGTCTAGAATTCTGAATCTATCATTTGAGAGCTTTTATTGTGAAATTTAATACAAAGCTGAATCCCTTTATTTGGAAGAAATTTATTGCATATTATCCAACAATTGGAAAAAAAATACCAGCACTTTTCCTGGAGCTTATATCTGTATCACTTTGATTTTTTTTAATATCCTTTAAGACAACACGCCTTACGAACATTTGAACATATGGAGTATTTATATATTAGGGAAGAAAAGAAATGAATAGTCTCCTTGTATTAAAAAAATGATTCATAAACAGACTTAATAGCATCCATTTGTGAGGTGTGTTATGTCCATTTCTTTTGAATCTCCACTGTAAATATGAATATTAGAGTTGACCTATTTGTCAGTCTTCCCTAATTTGAAGAACTCCAACTTCCAAACTCATTCTCTCCCTTCAGAAAAAAAATGTGTTGATAATAAAAGAATAAACAGACTAAAGGTGTGAAGCTCATTTATCCATTAATTGGTGGTTAGTATAATAGTTTTTCAATAGAAGTCTAAATTCCAGTCTTAGGGAGGACTTGAACCCATCCAACAAAAGAACTTGGAATCACCAATTTCCCAGCTGAGCCTTGATCTGCAGAGCTCACAGGGATTCTGAGTCATCCTTCACTAGCCACTATTTCCAGAAGACCATGTCACACAATGGGAGAAATAATGACCATCGAATTTTATTTAAATTGGAAATATACCTTTAACATATTTCTGTTTTGGTATGTCAACAAGAAGCTAAAGTAAGAGGGTATTTGGCATCCAAAATCTTCCTGAACAAAGGCAAAATGTTTATTAAGCATTTAATAGTAACTATGTGAAGACAATGGGAAAAGACTAGGGTAAAGTATCAGACAAATCTTCTAAACCTCATAGAAGATTACAATTTAAGTTGTAAATGGGATTAGGACAAACCAGCATATCCACTCATTCACAGTAACTACAAAGTGAGTGTGAAAGTGCCAGATAGGACTGGATGTAAGAGGGCCAGAAAAGTCACTCTTACAAGACTCCTGCTTTGACACGCCCTTGCATAAGCATGCTGGAGGTGTTCCCCTTGGGACATCTGGGAGCCTGTGTGTGCACACAGTGTATCTGTGCTGTCACTGGTGTCAACCAGCATCACTAGCATTACTATCTGGCCTTCAATATACTCTTTAACTTCTTCCTCTTTTAACCCTCCCTCCTCTCAATCTTTCCTGATCTCTTTTCTCTTATCATTTTCCTTTTCTCTCTTTTTACTCTTTTCACTGAAGAACCCTCCTCACCCACCTTACTTCCCCACACCCATTCCACCTAACAGATTCACTTTTATTGGCTGAGTGCCCTTCCTACTGTCCTCCTCCACCCTTCTATTGATCAAGCCACAATTAGTGGCCTTTAAAGGATTCAACATTGTTTGGTAAAATGTGTTATAAGCAAGGTCCCTATGCACCATCAAAAGGAAGTTTGTCTATCTGTTGTATTTCACTTAAAGTAGTTTGAAGACTGTTTTGGGAAACCATAAACAGGATGTAACCATCATTAGCATGTTCATTTTACAAGCATCTTACTCTTTACCTCAAACTGAGCGAGGCAGCGTAGGTATGATGACAGGCATGTGACTGTGGTTGTAGTCCCTTCAGCAAATTGTTTCACATCTGAATTCACTGCATCATTTCTTTGAGCTACTTTTTTTTGTTAATTTTCAAAAATACATAGAAATAGAGTATAAAGATGAACTTCTACATATTCACCACCAAGCTTCTATAACTATCAAGATTTTGCCACACTTGCTTCATGTAATCACTTTTTTGAAAGTATTTTAAAGCAAATCCCACACCTAATATCATTTAACCCCTAAATAGATCTAAAAGTTATGAGCATTATTTTTAACCTAACCATTATGCCATTATCATAGCTAACAACAGCAATAACAGTCCCTTGGTATCAGGTAATGCCAGTCCCTATTCACATTTCCCAAATTGTCTCAAAAATACCTTCATAGAGTTTGTTCAAATCAGGATCCAAGGGAGGGCCACACATTGGATTTGGTTATGTGTCTTAAGTCTCCCTGACTCCAGAGCAGCTCCTCTCTCCCTCTTCTTTCATGTCACTCACTCAAAGAAACTACTGGTTCTCCAGTAGATTGTCCCACATTCTGGATGTCTGTTTGCTTTCACAGGGTGTTAGATAGCTGATACATTTTTTCTCCCGATAACATTAGATATTTACTACAGAAATTTTTGTGAGAATTAATTTTATCCACAAGTTATGAGATTTTTTTCACCATTTTCTACCTGAGGATACGAAAGCTCAGCAAGACAAAGTCATTTGCCAAATAAGTGATGGAGCCAGATGCCTAACTCCAAAGCTTGTACTCTTCCTTAAGTTTTGAAATTAAAAACTTTCACAATATAATTACAAATAGAACTAAATTAATCTAAAACTTCTTTGTTCAGTTTCAAAATATGTGCCTATATTTTATCAATGATAAACTGACACACTGAAAGAAAAAAATGAGTTTATCAGGGAAAATTACAGTATATTTATTATAAAACAGGAAGAAATGAAGTCCAAAAAATAATCTTAAAAATATACTGTGATTTTTCTAATAAAGAAATATTTGATGTTTGAGATGGAAAGCAGTTTTAAAGGCTTAATTTATAGACTTTCAGAGAAACTAGTTTATAACAAAATGGACCAACATACTTTATTTTTTCAGTTGAAGGAAATTCAGCTGCTTATAGAGCTTTTCCACCCTCTTTGTTAATTACTACCTCCTACTGATTAAAAAATAAAAGGATTTAAAATACTATCACCAATTAAATAAGACACAGCCTAGCAGTTATACACTCTGTGTCTACAAGTGGAGGTTGCCCTCACAAATGAGTTAATTTTGAGCCTGTTTTCTTGAAAAGAGTTTTAGATATTTGGAGATGCCTTGTCTAAAAGAACCATAGACAGGAAAAACCATGCTACATAAAACTAGGTCTGTTTTTTGCACTTCATTTTAATACACAGTCTTACGATACAGTTACAGGGATACAGGGACATTTTATTCTATCTTCCTTTCTCTTCTAACGACTTGCAAGAATTGACATATTTCCTCAACTTTATAATTTACTGCTCACAGCATTTATCAGGCAGTCAGCTCACAGAAGAATAAGAACAAGAAATAGCGTGGAGGTCCGGTGTCCGTGAGCCGCAGCGTGCGGGCTCCAAGCAGCTGCGAGCGTCCTGGGCTCCCGGGGCCCACGGCTCTGCAGCGAGGTGGCGATCCTGGGAGCAGAAGGGCGAGGGCACCCGCTGCAGCAGGAGGCGCTGCCACTGTGGCCGCCCAGCGCCAAGAGCAGACGGCTTCACGCGGGGTTTGTCTCCTCAGGAGACCATGAGCTCTTTGAAAGAAGGAAAGGTGCCTTACTCATCTTTGCATCCCCAGTGTCTGGCATGGTTCCTGGTACAAAATTGAAGCTGAATTTGCGGACATGGCCATTGCTTCACCAAGGTCTGAAGCTAGTAACAACCACAGTGGAGGGTTACAGTTAAAGGTAACTGCTTCTAGTGCCAAAATAAAAGGAAAAAGTACTGGGTTGAACAGCAATATATACAGAAGTAGTTGCAGATCGAGAAACTAAGTAAATAGCAAACTCCAATATTTCTTCTGATCCAGAATGGGATGAACAGCTAACTGTAAATGTGACTCCACAGACTACATTGGAAATTCAAGTTTAGAGTCATCATATTTTAAAAGCAGATGCTTTCTTAGGAAGAACAGCAATAGATTTGAAACAAGCTCTGTTAATACACAATAGAAAACTGGAAAGAGTGAAAGAACAATTAAAACTTTCTTTGGAAAACAAAAATGGCATAGTGCAAACTGGAGAATTGACAGTTGTGTTTGATGGATTGGTGGTTGAGCAAGAAAACCTAACAAACCGCAGCTCATCTTCAACCATAGAAATACAGCAAAACCGTGATGCCTTATACATGAAAACGGATATCCTTCAGCAAGGACAACTACCAGATTGACTTCTGAAGGTACTAATGGGATAGATAATCATGTACCTACAAACACTCTAGTCCAAAACTCATGTTGTTCATACGTAGTTACTGGAGACAACACATCTCCATCTCCCTCTCACGTTGCTGTCAGGTGCAAAAATATGCCAGTTCCTGCCAGTGACACTGTTAATGGCAAGTCATCCTCAACTGACCAACTGGTAATACATCAGCCACAGGGACTGTAGTAGTTTCTGAAGAAACCACATTGTCTTCAAATTGCACCAGTACCATGATAGAAAATCCTCCAGTTCAAGAAATACTACTTCCTCAGAAAACAATGAATGTATTCCTTCTACCAGTACTGCCATGGGATCTGAAGCTAGAAGTATATTAGATCTTGCCACCTCTCATTCTGGAAATATTTTCGCTTTTGAAGCAACCAAATTAAGATAACCAGATGGGTGTGTGGAACCTATGAAGCAATAGTCAACAGTCTGGAAATGCTAACACAAAGAGAACTTTTGCCATCCAGGTGGGAACAGAAAAAGGATTCTCATGGTAGAACCTATTATGTAGATCATAACACTCAAACAACCACATGGGAGAGACCACAGCCTTTACCTCCAGGTTGAGAAAGAAGAGTCAGTGATCCTGGAAGGGTTTAGTATGGGGACCATAACACCAGAACAACAACAAGGCAGCAGCCTACCATGAAATCTGTCTGAAACTTTGAACAGTGGCAGTCTCAGCAGAACCAATTATAGGGAGCTATGCAACAGTTCAACCAACAGTTCAGCCAATGATACTTCTATTCAGCTGCAATGTTAGCTGCAGAAAGAGACCTATATTGGCATTTGCCACCAGGCTGTGAAAAAAAGAATGGATTCAACAGTCAGGTTTTACTTTGTGAATCTTAACACAAAAACAACTCAATGGGAAGATCCAAGAACTCACAGCCTACAGAATGAAGAATTCCTGCCAGAAGGGTAGGAAATTAGGTATAGTCAAGAAGACATTAGGCACTTTGTTGATCATAACAAGAACAACAACATTCAAAGATCCTTGCAATGGGAAGTCATCTGAAATGAAAGGTGGTCCACAAACTGATTATGAACTCAGCATTTGGTGGAAACTTGCTCATTTCAGTTATTTATGACAGTCTAATGCCCTGCCCGGTCATGTGAAGATCAAAGTGGCCCAGCAGATGTGATGTGAAGATTCCTTCCAACAGATTATGGCATTAAAACCATATGACTTGAGGACACAATTATTTGTAGTATTTAGAGGAGAAGAGCTTGATTACGGTGGTCTAGCAAGAGAATGGTTTTTCTTACTTTCATACGTAGTTTTGCACTCAATGTATTGTTGAGTATGCCGGCAAGAACAAGTACTGCCTGCAGATAAATCCAGCATCAACCTTTAATCCAGACCATCTTTCATACTTTTGCTTCATTGATTGCTTTATCGCTATAGCACTTTTTCATGGGAAATTTATCAATACTGTTTTCTCTTTACCATTCTACAAGCATATGCTAAGTAAAATATTTATTATTAAGGATATGGAATCCACTGATAATGAATTTTATAACCCCCTTATCTGCATAAGAGAAATAATATTGAAGAATGTGGTGTAGAAATGTACTTTTCTTTTGACAGGGAGATTTTGGGGAAAGTTCTTCACATAATGTGAATTTGGAGATTCCAATATCCTGGTGACTCAAGAGAAG